>JAJEJO010046323.1:64103-80994 GCA_020662805.1 Glaucomys volans | reverse complement strand
TGTTTTCTGCTTTCAGCTAAGACTATTAATTTATCCTTAAGATACTTGTTTCTGCCATCTCAAAACCCAGCTGACATAAGACATACTCCAAGACAGTGATTTCCAAACACTCAGGTATATTGAACTTCACATGGTTCCCGCCTCCTTCTTTGGTAAAAATTGAAGAACACTATAAATATATTAAATAAATAAATTAAATTTCCACTAGTGCATATACCTCACAATGTACAAAGATGAAATGCCTGATCAGGTATGATCTGCATCAAAATATTTACTGTTTTCCCAGGTGCTTAGAAAAGTGGCAGAAACAGAGACAGGAAAGGCCCTTTAGAAACCCATACAGAACCATGCCCGGTGGTGGGGTGCCCACAGGCAGCCAGTGCCGCTGCCAGGTGCTGGCCTGGCAGGCGGCTCTCCTCCTACCTTCACTGAGCCCTGCTCCTATAAGCCTGGCTACAGCCTCCATGAAGTCCTGCGTTTTACCTGACTTGGCAGGTCACGGATTTCAAAGCAAGGGACATTTCGAAATGAAACAGAAAAGTATCCGGAGATCCAATCCAGGCTCTGGGCTCCCACTTGGTGGCCCCCAAGCTCTGGAGTCCTGCAACTCAGCCGGTCCACCCAGCTGTTTCTGCCAGTAGGATTCCCAGAAAACTGCAGTTTACAAGTCTGAAACTTGGGACCTGAGTGTTTGGTTTTGGTTTTTGTTTGTTCGTTTGTTATAGTGTTTTTTTGTACTTTTAACATGCAGTTTGTCTCCTGCAGGGAATTACTTAGTGATCCAGTCACCTGACTCAAGAAGTTTCATTATGTAATTCAAACTGTGCTATTTGAGTTCTGATCTGAAGCCACGCTCGCCCACCCCCAACCCACATCATGCACTGCCCCCCAAAAGAGCGAGGGAGAAACAAAGGGCAGACAGGCAAAACACGGAACAATGACAATTAACCTTTCTGGAACCTTCCCTAGGGGGCTGCCTTTTTGCAGTGTACTCCTATTTCCCATTTCCCTTCAGTTCCCTTCTTCTTGGGTGGAGGCCTCCTAAATACCAGCGCTGAGTTCTCAGGGATTTCTCAAGAGATTCCTATAGCATCTTCCTTGTTTTTCTTTTGGGGTGGTACTGTCTAGATTGCATAAGCTGCTGAAAGCATTTTCAAATGATAGAGTGCACCATGAATCGAAAAGCCTCACATGGAATTAAAGCACCCTTGCAAACAAAGCCTAAAACCTACAAAATTTATTGTGTGGCCACATATTAAATTCTGTGAGATGTCAAAAGGGTCTTTAGCCAGAACCTATCCTTGATCCTCATAAAACCTCCCTCAGCCACTTCAAATCAACATGATGTGCAAGTGAACACTGCTTGCTTGCTATGGAGATACCTCTTAAACCAAGCCCCCAGCTTCCACTTCTAACTCTGAAACCATGAGCCCCAAACAAACTGTTCCTCCTCTTAAAAAAGAAAAAGAAAGAAAGAAACCCATATGGTGTTGTAACCCATTATCATTGATGGCAGAGGTTGCAACCCATGACAAAGGCATTTGTTCCATGCATTTCCTCAGTGGCAGACAAAGACAAGGACCAAATCAAATACAATGAAAGAAAATGATTAATAATAGCATACACTTTAATAAATTCTTTAAAGTAATAAATTCTTTAAAGTAAAGTAAAGTAAAGTAATTCTTTTACTTTACTTTAAAGAAAAGTAAGTTATTAAATCTCTTACTGCCCAGCACACCAGCACAACCCTTGCACTGCAGATCAAGTATTATAATTTCCATTTTAGAAAAAAAGCAGAGGGGTAGGTGACTCCTGACACTACCACACTGCTTCAGTCAGTGAAAGGATCCAGAAATCTACCAGGTCAGTCTAGCCAAGGTAGAAAGTTGGGATTGATGTAGAGGAAAAAGGGATAAATGAAAACACCAAGGACTCTGCCCAGGAGGTTTCCTCTCAGGGTCTCAGTGTAAATCTAGATCTCATGCAATGAAGCCACAGGAAAGGAAAAATTCTCCCAGTGAAGGAAGATGAGAATTCATAGATAAATTCTTGGGTTATAGCATTGGTAAAGGTGACCTTTCCTCCATATTTATCCAAGGCAAAGCCAATCTGCCTTAGACAGTAGGACAATATCTGGAAAGGCTCAGAGCTAGTGCATACATAGACCCCTGCTGAAGACAGCTGTAGAGTCCAGAATTATTCTTCAGGGGTGAAGGCCAGGAACCCTCTTCTCACCACTGACTCTCTTGCCACCCCACCAAGCAGAATTTGGGCCATATTCCATTTTCCTGAGACCATTCTTCCTCCAACTCTTCACTCTAATTTCTATACCCAGGAGAACCATACTCATCAGTGATTCCTGTGAACCCACCAAGATAACTACTGCCGAACACCTCTCTGGTTTCACCTTTGTAGTTGATTGCTTCTTCTTCCTCCTCTGTTCCCCACCAGATCCTGTCCACTTTCACTTTCCAGTACACTTTGCCCCAGGTGAAGCCCTTACTGCCCAGCACACCAGGTTCAGGATCAAATCGCTGAGCATGTTGGTATTTGTTCATCCACAAGCCAGTGAATATCATACTTTTCCCATTTGGAGACACTGAGAGGTAGCCATTGGCTGTCTGAGAATTCAGGATGATCCTCACTGTGGGAACAAGGGGAGACAGGTGTGGCATCATGAAAGATATTGAAAGAGATCTTTCCCATAGGCTCTGGAGCCCTTCTGACATGGCCTCCTTTGGGGATCAGGACAGAGAATGCCTCAGACTTTATGCTCAAACTACCATTAGCTCCCCTGTCTAGAAAGTGCAGGGAATGTGGGGAGAAAATACCAGGGCACAGACCTGAGAGGAGGAGAGGAGAGGGACTGGGGTCATTATCTTTCTCCAAAAGTGTGTGGGTTTGAAATTAGGGAAGTCAGGTAAAGAATTTAGGTACATTAGTCACCATAAATACCTTTCTTTTTGAAGAGATGAGCCACAAGGAACAGAGTTTCACAGGGAAACTTCAATTTTGGGTTGGAATGTTTACTCTAAAGCAAAAATCAGAGAGTCACCCTTCCAAATAATCACGTTTTATATTTCAGATCCCTCAACAATTTTCCAGGAACGAATGAAGAAAAAGATAGTAAGTTATTTTGACACCACCTCATTTTAAGTCAAATTATATAAATGTTGGCAAAACACTTCAAAAGTGATAGGGTTCTTTGTATTTTTGGCGTAAAGCTTTTTAAGTTCTATATAAATTTTGGAGATCAGTGCTCTGTCTGAGGTGCATGTGGAGAAGATTTTCTCCCACTCTGTAGGCTCTCTTTTCACATTATTGATTATTACCTTTGCTGAGAAAATGCTTTTTAGTTTGAATCTGTCCCATTTATTGATTCTTGCTTTTATTTCTTGCGCTCTGGGGTAGTTGTTAAGGAAGTCTGTTCCTAAGACAATATGATAAAGATTTGAATCTCTTTTTTCTTCTATTAGGTGCAGGGTCTCTGGTCTAATTCCTAGGTCCTTGATCCATTTTGAGTTGAGTTTTGTTCAGGGTGAGAGATAGGGGTTTAGTTTCATTTTGCTGCATATGGATTTCCAGTTTTGCCAGCACCATTTGTTGAAGAGGCTATCTTTTCTTCATAACCCAATCAATAAATTTGCAGACACTTCACAGAAGAAGATATACAGGTGATCAACAAATATATGAAAAAGTGCTCATCATCTCTAGTAATTAGAGAAATGTAAATTAAAACCACCCTAAGATTTCATCTAACTCCAATTGGAATGGCTATAATCAATAACACAAGCAATAATAAGTGTTGGCATGGATGTGGGGAAAAGGGCACACTCAAACATTGCTGGTGGAGTTGAAAATTGGGGCAGCCATTCTGGAAAGCAGTATGGAGATTCCTTAAAAATCTTGGAAGGACCCACCTTTTGACCAGCTATCCCACTCCTTGGCCTATACCAAAGGGATTTAAAATCAGCATACAAAAGTGAGGCAGCCACACCAATATTCATAGCTGCTCAATTCACAATAGCTAGATTTTGGAACCAACCTAAATGCCCTTCAACTGATGAATGGATAAAGAAACTGTAGTATATAGACACACTGGAATATTACTCAGCCATAAAGAAGAATAAAATTATGGTATTTGCTGGTGAATGGATGGATTTGGAGAATATTATGCTAAGGGAAATAAGCCATGCCCAAAAAACCAAAGGCTGAATGTTTTCTCTGATATGTGGATGATGATACATAACGGGGTGGAAGGGGTAGCAGGGGTGACAAAAGACAAATGGAGGAACTTTGAATGGTGTGGAAGAAAATGGGGCAGGTGGGAGTGGGGAAGGAAAGATAGTAGACTGAGACAGTATTACCCTATGTATATGAATGATTACATGAATGGCGTGAATCTCCATTGTGTCCAACCATGGAAATGAAAAGTTGTACCCCATTTGTTTAAAATGAATCAAAACACAGTCTGTAAAAATTTTAAAAATGTGATAGGGATTCTTCAATATGTACAATCATAAAAATGAGAAATTATATTTATTTTTATGATTTATCGAAGTGTATAAATGCATTCTACTGTCATGTGCAACTAATTAGAACAAGTAAAAAATTAATTTTTAAAAAAGTGATCGGGAACCAGGCAAACTCATTGGTTGAGTGCCCCTGAATTCAATCCCAAGTAACCTCCCCCCAAAAGTCAAAAAATAAGGATCAAAGCAAAATATCTAAATAACAAAGTTTGTCAGCAAAACCCCTTGGAAATAATTCAAATTCTATTCCAAGAGCACCAGGAATGTACTTTCTTTTGAAATGTGTGGAACTATCACAAAAATTTATAAAGTAGAAAGCCTCAATTTTATAAAATCCCCAAGACACAAGTAGTCATTTCTCATAAATTTTTATAATCATTAGCTTAAAATACTGATATTAAAAACCTATTATAAAAAAAGCATCACTGTCAAATATCCTTTCTCAAACAAATTCTATGTAAAATAGCAAATCAAATTCAAAATTTCAAAATATTTAGAAAACAATAATAAAATGCCTTATACTGGAAATTATAGTATAAGGCAAGAGCAGGTCTCATGAGCAAAAAACAACAATCCACTAATAATGCACTAAAAGGAAAAGAAAACAGGGCAGGCAAGTGGAAGAGATGAAAGTAAAATACACAAAATAAGAAATGAAAATGATCAGATAAAAAAGAAAAATTAATAAATTTAAGCATATTCTTTTGACCAACTACCCCAAAAATTTCAAAATATGAATGAAATGGTGATTTTACAGGAAACATAAATATTAAAATTATCCAATGGATTTATTAAGAAACAAAACAGCCAGGCATGCTGGCACACACCTCTAATACCAGCAGACTCAGGAGGGTGAGGCAGGAGGATCAATGTTTGAAGCCAGCCAGGGCAATTTAGACATAGTCTTTCTTAAAATTAAAAAAAAAAAAAAGAAAAAGAAAAAAAAGAGAAAAAGAACTGGGGATGTAGCTCAGTGGTACAGCGCCCCCTGGGTTCACTTGCTAGTTCCGCAACAATAAAGAAGAAAGAAAGAAAACCAAATTTTACATTGCACATAAAAAATACAGGGCTGGGAATATAGCTCAGCGGGTAGAGTGCCTGCCTCACAAGCACAAGGCCCTGGGTTCAATCCCCAGCACCGCAAAAAAACAAAACAAACAAACAAACAAAAAAAAAAAAACAGAAAGTGGGAGAGTTTACTCATAGAAACCAACATATTTCAAGGCAAGAAGTATCACCCATTTTGTGTCACCCTAATTTCTTATATAATTGCTTGTCTTTAATATGTCTACTTAGTTTCCCCAGCCAGGTTCTTTTAACCCATCTCATTACCCTCCTTTCTACCCAATGTCTGGCCCACAGTACATGCTTAACATAGGCGAATACTCTAATATGTCTCTGGAGATGACCTGCATATTGTCAAAATACTGGACTTTGAATCTCTGCTCAGAGCTTCTGTGTATCAAGGGTAACTGTGGACATTGTCAATTTTTTCTTTGTTGTTCTTTGCAGGGATTTGAACTCAGGGTGTCAAACATACTAGACAAACATTCTATCACTGAGCTACATCCCCCGCCTTGATGTTAAGTGTTTGACAGACATTTCTTCAGACCCAATGCCAGAGAGTCAACTTCCCTGTGACCCATGTTAGTGTCCTCTTCCTACGGTCAGTCAGAGCACAGGAAACCATCACGACCAAGCATGGAGGATGTTCTGATGGGGAAATGTGCTCCACAGAGTATGGAGGAAAGAGCAGCCAGATGTTGCAGCTGAGAACCAGGAAGGACTTGAAGAAAAAAAAAAAGAAAACAGAGTTTTAGAAACAGATGTGGATTCTAAATATTGTCTAATGTTCTTCTGTAATCTCCCATTTCTTTTCTCCCTCAGCCCATTACCATCTTTCCATAAATCCCTTGATGATAATTTTTCTAGACCTGCCTCACCAGTTCCATTGTGATATATTGCAACATGTTATTAGAAGTATTTCTCCTCCCTCTGAAAAGTCCTCTTCTAACCCTTGCAAAGTTATAATAAATTAACAGAAGAGAAGAGAAAACAAAGTGGTTTTAAAATAAGTCAAGAAGCACTTTTCTGCTTATTATTTCACTTGGGTCTGGAAAGGAAAAGAACACAGACACTGTCATGGAAATATTGTTCTCAGGAGTCATCAGCAGTCCTGTGAGGTCCCTGGTTCACAGCAGGGCCACACAGGGAGTTAATCTGATGGACTTGAAACTGTTCTGCTCTCCACTGCAGAAGCAGTTTGTAGGGGTACGTACCTTTTCCTCCTTTCCTCCCTTTGCAGTTCTACATTCTTCCCACCAGGAAACCTTCCTTGATTTACAGAGAGATAATAGTCTATTAAGAATCCTATTATCTATCAGGTTCAGACTGAAATCTCAGGCTGTCTTAGAAGGCCTCTGTTCAGTTGGTCCCATCTTACCCACCTCTTCTTCTCTTCAACTTCTTCCTCACTTAAACTGACTTCTCCAGAAAGGTAGCTGCCTCACGTTGTCCCCCTCCCATCTTCTTCTCTATTCATATGCTCCTCAGCACCCGCGCCCACCTCCCACACATACACCAAGTTTATTATCACTTTCATTTATCTATGGCCAACCAATGCACCCCCACCCCTTGCCAAGGAAAGGGGACAGTACAGTTTCCTGCAATTTGGGGTTTTAAACCTATTGGCTGGGTGATTGACTTATTAAATAACTCAATAAATTAGAACAAACCCTTGTCTCTCCTTACTTCTGCTACAAATCTCTTGCCAATGGAGAGGCCACACTACAGTTTGGGTCAAAAGGCGTGGTGGTGTGGTGGTGCACGCCTGTAATCCAAACGACTTGGGAGGCTGAGTCAGGAGGATCACGAGTTCAAAGCCAGCCTCAGCAACTTAGCGAGGCCCTAAGCAACTCAGTGAGACCCTGACTCTAAATAAAATACAAAATAGGGCTGGGGATGTGGCTCAGTGGCCGAGTGTCCCTGAGTTCAATCCCTGGTTCCAAAAAAAAAAAAAAAAAAAAAAAAAAGGATTTAGATATAATTTAGTTGGTCCCTCACCTGCAAAATTTCCAGGACTGGCTGCCAAACCTTCTTCTCTAACCCAGAAATCAGAATCCCAATCTGGACCACCTCCTCATAGCCTTTAGTGATATGGCTGCTCCTGTTCATGAGCTGTTGCTCCAGCCCCACCATCAAGTCCAACAGGAACTGCTCCCTTTCTCTCAAGAACTTATAGCTCCAGAAATCCAAGATGGCAGACTAGAGGGAGGCTGCATTTCTTGTCTCTCTGTAACTCAGGATTCAAGCAGAGGAAACACTGTTTCTCTGTTAGGCAGTCCTTGCTGCCCACCAATCCCCTGCTGTTTACCCCATTCATCACCTGCCATCTGCCAGCATATCACCTGTCTTTTGAGTATGGATCACTCACTGACCACCACCTATCATCCACCATTGCCCATTTGTCCACCTTTTGCCTGCCCATTGTAAGCTCATGGCCCACAAATAATGGAGGCAGGAGATTGTAGGCAAACCTCAGATCAGCAAGCTTCCCTTTATTATGCAATCAGGTCCATGGATTAGGCATAGGAGGGCCCATGTTCTGGGTATGGAGCTGGCCCTTGAATCACAGAATTCTGGGTTTTATAGTTTCATTGGAGACTGCAGATGAGCATATTTGAGAGTCAGGGGCTAGTTGTACAGGGAAAAACTCTTAGGAGGGTAGCTGTAAAAAGGTAAACTCATTATTGTTTGGGTAGATAGAAGTTCAGATCCAGAGAGATGTATACTCAAATCTTACCCATTGTTTTACTTTCTCTGGGATCCATTATTTCCCAGAGTTTCAATATTTGCTGTGCCTCCATTTAGAACTAATTTGTGATGAGGGAAGGTCAAAGTTCAGGGCCCATTGTTATTGGGAAAGGATGTACTGGGAGAGGTTTAATGTTTGGTTAATTTCCCCTCTCTCCTCCCAAGTCACACTGTCCCTCCATTTTGCTTAGGGAGCTGTCTTGTAGGAGTATTATTTTCCATAATCCTTCACCTATCACCCACCTTTCACCTACCCATTGCCCACCACCTGATGTCCACCCACTGATCATCTGCTATTAGCCTGTAGACCAACCACAGACCACCAGCAGATCACCTGCTGCCTGCTGTTGCCTGGAATTCCATTGTGACAACACCCACAGGTTTTGGGTTCACGTGGCTGCCACCATTTTGGGACATCAGCAGGTTACAGCTGCAACTGCCACTGTCTCCAGGCATGGCCACCTCGTTCTGGGGACTCAGGCCAGGTCCTGGAGCTATATTGGGGTACCTGCAGATCTGGTTGCACCTGAAGTCTTTCTGCTTGGTGTGGCTGCCTCTTTGCAGGGTCAATCCTTTATGTGAATGCATCCCAGGTGGTCTCTCTCCAAGTTGAAAGGGTATTGAGATCTTGGGACTGCAGCAAGTCAGGGCCTGGGGAAGCTGAAGCCCAAGTCCATCAGATTGCAGCTGGGTTCATGTGGGCCAGTCTGGATCTGGGAAGCCTGAGGAAAGCTTGAGACTAGGGGCAGTTCCCTGTGGGCAGCACAGTTTAAAGATACTGGGGAAAACTTGGCTTCCTCAGGCTCAGTGAGTCCTGAAGTGTGTAGGGATGGAAAGGGCTGGCTACAATTGCTGAGAAGACTGGAAGACGGTGTAAGGGTATCTTGCTATCAGCTCACTCCCCCTACCAGTCCAGCACCCACTGGACTGGAGCTAACATCAAATTTCAAATATCAGACTACCCCAACAATTGCAGAGAAGGGAAGATGAGAAAATTTTTGAAAATCAAAGGAAACAAACATTCCATTTTCCATTGAGACTTTCCTCCTTCTTTTTTTCCCTCTCTCTCATACCTCTACCATCTTTGAATCCAAATATTTTTCATGCATCAATTTATTGAGGAATGGGATGTCTGAATATTATATGACAGTTTTGCTGTGTATTCTTATATATATAAATATAAATAATAATACATATAGATTTTTAAAATATATATGTGTATTTATATATTTTTAAATCTATACATATTTTTTCTCTCATCTATCTGTCTCCCTGGATTCTCTTTCTCATTTTTCTCATACTAACAGTCAACCTATATTAATTCCTCCCTTGCTCTTACTATAAATTTTTACCTCTATCTTTTCTCCCTCTCCCTCATAAACACCCCATCTTACACTACTTCTGTTGCCTCATTGTCCATCATTTGAAATAATAAACCCTTTTAGCAAACTTACTGTTTATATTGTAGACAATAATTGAACACTTCTATTTTGACAAAACTGTAAACACCTTAATAGGAGCCATTTGGTTTAAGGTGGTATATCATTTGCTTTGGGTGCTGTTAATATTGGTCTCCCCCTTAAAGGTGAGGTACTGGAAGCCTTCAAGGACACTATAAGACTACAAGGTAAGTAGTAAGAGTGGTGCCTCACTCCATACTGCTAGATGAGAAGACACACAATCAACATGAAAAAACAAGGGAACAAAGTGCCTCAAACAAACCAAGATGTTCCAACAATAGAATCCATAGACAACACAGCAGAAGAAATGTCAGAGATGAAAATTAGAAAATACATAGTTAGACTGATCTTTGAAATAAAGATGGTATTGAAGAGAAAATACAGGAAGTGAAGGATCACTTCAATAAAGAGGCAGAGATGATAAGAAGGAATCAAGCAGAAATCCTCAAAATGAAGGAAATAATAAACCAAATTAAAAATTCAATGGAAAGTATTGTCACCAGACTAGACCAATTGGAATCCAGATCCTCAGACAATGAAGACAAAATATGTACTCTTGAAAATAAAGTTGACTGTGCAGAGAAGATGGTAAGAAACCATGAACAGAACTTCCAAAAAATATGGGATAACATGAAAAGACCAAATTTAAGATTTATTGGGGAAGAAATGGGGGGTGTCTTAGTCTGTTTTAGGAGGCTTACAGGACCCCAAATGTACAAATTTAGAGCAGATCCAAACAAAAGCACATTATATTGAGAATGACTAGCATACAGAATAAAGATAGAATTTTAAAGGCCTAAACTCATTAATCAAAAGGCAAAGACTGGCAGGTTAGATTTAATAAAAAGACCCAACAACATGCTGTCTTCAGGAGACTCACTTCCTGGGAATAGACATCCACAGACCGAAGGTAAAAGGTTGGGAAAAAACATATCACTCACATGGATTGCATAAACTAGCAGGGATTTCCATCCTCATATCAGACAAAGACAAAACAATTGTAAACATTTATGCCCCAAACAAAGGAGCGTATATGTACATCAAACAAATCCTTCTCAACTCCAGGATCCAAACAGACTACAACACAATACTAGGTGAATTTAGCACACCACTCCCACCACTGGATGGATCTTCTCCCCCTCAAAAAAGACAAAAAAGAGCTAAACAAAGAAACTATAGAATTGAATAATGCAATCAATGATTTAGACTTAACAGACATATGGAGAGAATTTCATTCATCATTGAGCAAATACATTTTCTTCTCAGCAGCACATGGATCCTTCTCTAAAAGAGACCATATGTTATGCCACAAGCAGTTCTTAGCAAATACAAAAAAATATATAGAAATACTACCCTGCATTCTATCAGTTCATAAAGGAATGAAACTAGAAATCAATGATAAAATAAAAAATAGAAGCTACTCCAACACCTGGAGACTAAAGAGCATGCTATTGAATGATGAATGGATAAAAGAAGAAATCAAGGAGGAAATTTAAGAATACTTAAAGGTAAATGAGAACCCCAGTATAGCATATCAACATCTCTGGGACACTAGGAAGGCAGTGCTAAGAGGAAAGTTCATTGCAGTGAGCTCTTACATTAAAAGAATAAAAAGTCAAGAAATAAATGAACTAACATTACATCTCAAAGCCCTAGAAAAAGAACAAACATATACAAAAAAAAAAAACAGCAGAAGACAGTAACTAAAATCTGAGTTGAAATCAGTGATACTAGAACAAAAGAAGCAATTGAAAAAATTAACAAAACAAAAAGTTGGTTCTTTGAAAATAAATAAATAAAATCAATCAACCCTGAGCCACACTAACAAAGAGAAATAGAGTAAATTCAAATTACTGAAATTCATGATACAAATGGAAATATCACAATAGACACAACTGAAATAAGAAGATAGAAACTGTTCTGAAAATTTACAGTCAAATAAATAGAAAAACTTGAAGACATCAACAAATCTCTAGAGGCATATAACCTACCCAAACTGAATCAGGAGGACAGACACAATTTGAACAGATCAATTTCAAGCAGTGAAACAGATGACACCATCAAAAGCCGATCAACAAAGAGAAGCCAGGACCACACAGATTCTCAGCTGAGTTCTGCAAGATGTTCAGAGAAGAACTAATACCAATCCTCCTAAAAGTATTCCATGAAATAGAAAAGGCGGGAACCCTTCCAAATTCATTCTGTGAAGCTAGTATCACTCTGATACCAAAACCAGACAAAGACACACCTAGGAAAGGAAACCTTAAAAAATCTTCATCATTTTCACTTAGGATCTGACTTCCTTAACAAGACTGCTAAAGTGCAAAGAGTAAAATTAAGAATCAATAAATAGGATGGATTCAAACTAAAAAACTTCTTATCAGCAAAGGAAACAATCAATAATGTGAAAAGAGAGCCTACAGAATGGGAAAAAAATCTTTACCATATGCATCTCAGATAGAGCACTAATCTCTAGGATGTTTAAAGAACTCAAAAAATAAATAACTCGATCAATAAATGGGCTAAGGAACTGAACAGATACTTTAGAGAAGAAGAAATACAAGTAATCAACAAACATATGAAAAAAAGTTCATAATCTCTTGCAATAGAGAAATGCAAATCAAAACTAAGATTTCATCTCACTCAAGTCAGAATGGCAATTATCAAGAATACAAGCAATAATAAGTGTTGGTGAGGATGTGGGGAGAAAGGTACACTCTTACATTATTGTAGGGACTGCAGATTGGTTCAACCACTTTGGGAAGCAGTATGGAGATTCCTCAGGAAACTTGGAATGGAACCACTATTTCACCCAGCTATCCCACTACTTGTTTTATACCCAAAGGATTTAAAATCAGCATAATACAGTGACATAGCCACATCAACCTTTATAGGAGCTCAATTCACAATAGCTAAATTATGGAACCAACCTAGATGACCTTCAATAGATGAATGGATAAAGAAAATGTGGTACATATATGCAATGGAATATTACTCAGCCTTAAAGAAGAATGAAATTATGGCATTTTCAAATAAATGGATGGAACTAGAGAATATCTTGCGAAGTGAATTAAGCCAATCCCAAAAACCCAAAGGCAGAATGTTTTCCTTGAATAAGTGGATGCTGATCCATAGTGGGGAGTGGGTACAGAAGAATGTAGGAACTTTGGATCATGTAGAGGGGAGTGAAGGGGAGGATGTGGTGTTGGAAATGGGAAGGAGAAAAAAACAAGGTCCATGGAATTTTCTTGGTCCTGGCTTCTCTTTGTCGAGGATAAGATGTTGTATCTTACTCTTGGGAATTTCATCCAGTGTTAAGAAACACCAGGAAGATCACCGTGATTATCTTGCATGTGCTATCTTTCAAGTGCCTTTGATTTAAAAAATCAAGGTCCTAGAATAACATATTCATCCCTTCATAGGTAATGCATGTTAAGTAGCTTGATTTAGCCCTTCCACAATGTACATATAAGTCAAAACACCATGTTTATTGCAGAAATGTATGTGTGTGTGTGCTTGTGTGTCATATTTTGTTGATTAAAAATAAAATTATAACTGAAAAAAGAAAAGTTATGGACAAAAGTTTTTTTTCTTTTTTTGGTACTATGGATTGGACCCAGGGGTACTTAAACACTAAGCCATATCCCAGCCCTTTTTTCTTTTTTGAGACAGAGTCTTGCTAAATTGCTTTGGGCCTTGCTAAGTTGCTAAGTTGCTGAGACTGGCTTCCAACTATTGATCCACCTGCCTCAGCCTCTAAAGCTGCTGGGATTACAGGCACCATCCCCCTGAACTCACAGAGGAAATTTAAATGCATTTTACTAAGTCAAAGAAGCCAGTGTGAAGGCTGGGATTGTGGGTCAGTAGTAGAGAGCTTGCCTCACAGGTGTGAGGCCCTGGGTTTGATTCTCAGCACCACATAAAAAATAAATAAATAACATGAATGCATTGTGTCCATCTATATCAATTAAAAAGAAGCCAGTGTAAAAAGGCATCATATGACATTCTAGAAAACGCAAAACTCTGGAGACTGTAAAAAGATCAGTATATACTGGGGTTAGGGGAGAGGGAGATGAATAGGTGGAGCACAGGATTTTTTAGAGCAGTGAGACTACTCTGTGTGATACTATAATGAACACATCATTATATATTTGTCAAAATTTACAGACTGTATAATGTTAGGTGTAAATTCCAATGTTGTCTATGACTTTGGATTCTGTTGCTATAGCAATGTAGGTTCATTGATTGTCACAAAGGTACCCCTCTGATGGTACAGGGGGAGGCTGGGAGATGGACGTGGGCAGGAGGCTCATGGGTATTCTGTATTTTCCATTAGATTTTGCTGTAAACCTAGAATTTCTTTAATAAATAAAGTCTATCAAGAAAAAGAAAGAAAGAACTGATGGCCCTGTCCACTTACAATATCTTGCCTGCAGCCCTGGAATTTTGTCTACAGTAAATGCAGAAAGAGAATGATGATTTCTTCAGGGTGGTCAGAAAACACTAGAACATGAGCTCTTTGGAGATGAGCCCGGAACAGGAATCCCTCCATTCACCCCCTTGTTGATCCCCTCCCAACCCACACACACTGCTCTCCCACTGGACATTCTTCCTCTGTGTACACAGAACTTTCCCTGGAGATTTCTCTTACAAGCAGGGCCTGAATCTCTTCTTTTCCTGGAGATTCAAAATTCTGTATTCTCTCCCTGTCTCCCTTCAAATCTTCATATGATTTATAATTTGACCCTATGGAAATAAACATCAATAATCTCAAAATGAAGACAAAAATGACATCTTTCAAGGCCCTGGGTTCAATGTCCAGTACTGATGGCAGGGAGGAAAGGAAAGAAAATGACATCCAAAATGCAGGAAAATGCCCAGTGCTTCCACAGTGAAATTGGATACGATTTGACCCTATGTGCTATGGTAATAGACATTTGAAACAGTTCCTTCCTAGTTAATGGAGAACAAATACAGTGAATACAGATGGCTAAGAGTAGTTTCTTAAAAGGGAAACAAAAGAATAGTCTTTTAGCCGGGTGCAGTGGCACACGCCTGTAATCCCAGCGACTCAGGAGGCTGAGGCAGGAGGATCGCGAGTTCAAAGTCAGCCTCAGCAACTTAGCGAAACTCGAAGCAACTCAGTGAGACCCTGTCTCTAAATAAAATACAAAATAGGGCTGGGGATGTGGCTCAGTGGTTGAGTGCCCCTGAGTTCAATCCCCAGTTCCAAAAAAAAAAAAAAAGAATAATCTCTTAGCCTTACAATTACTAAGATTTATGATAGTTTTTAATTATATTTGCATAGTTTTTTCCCACCAAATATACAGATGATTTAAATAAAAATTAATTAATAATAATAAAAAGTAGAAGAAAGTCAAGATAAAAAATGAAGGCAAGAATACATGCTGTTTTAGTCCATTTTCTACTACTATAACAAAATACCCAATGTTGGATCACTTTATGAAAAAAATGTTTTATTCAGCTCACAATCCTGAAGGTTCCATGGCAGAACACTACCATCAGCCCACCTAAAGAACCTTATTGTGATGGCATCAAAATGGGCAGGAGCACATGTGAGGGAAATCATATCAGCAGACAGAAAGTCAGAAAGCAGTAAGAAGCTAGTAATGTCCTCCTTCTAGGCTCCACCTCATAAAGGTCCACCACCTCCCAACATTGCCACCCTTGGGGACCAAGCTCTCAACACATGAACCCTTGGGGGACAAACTTAAACTGCATTCAAACTATATCATATCCTAAATCCACATTATTTAAGAATGACTAAATTGGTTCTAAGATTTCTGATAGCCAAGGAAAAAAGAGAAACAATGAGTTACATCATTTTTCTTTAACAGACAAGAGAAAACAAGCTAGTGTGTCAGCAAAAATATTTTCCCCGAGTTTAAATTCTGAATGAAAAAATGATGTCAGAGATTTTATACAGGAAACATTATCTTCAAAAATAATTTTACAATGATTGCATGCTGAAGAACACACAATGTGAAGCTATATACTTCAGAGGGCTGGTATTCTATATTGCTGATTGAGACCTGATACAAATGCCTCAGAACCCAGCACACTCAGGCATTGGGATAGACTTACTGTTATAAAGGCTGCGGAAACTGATATGTGTGAATATGTTCCCAAAAGTTCAAGTGTTGGAACCTTAATCCTGCAGCAGTGTGGAGAGGAGGTTTTTTAAGAGTGATTAGGTCTTGAGGGCTCTGCCCTCATGAATGGATTAATGCCATTACTATGGAATGGGTTTGCTATCACTGGAGTGAGTTTCTAATACAAGAGTGAATTTGGTCTGCACACCCCCACTCCCCCTGTGATGCTGATGCCTTCTTTGGGTTTTAATGCAGCAAGAAGGCCACACCAGTTGGTTATAACTGGATTTTGGACTTCTCAGCCTCCAAAACCCTGAGCCCATAACCTTCAGTTTACTATAAATTACCCAGTTTGTGTTGTTCTGTTACAGCAGCACAAAGCAGACCAAAACAGAAAACAGTTTTATCATCCAAATTCAAGAATGGAGTCACTAAGAACTCTCCATACCAAAACATTTTGTTTTGTTTTGTTTTTTAATTTAGAGGACATTGACCTAATTTTATTATTATAGGTAATAAAGTCTCTTACATTTACATTGCACTGAAAAGTTCTAAACTTACATGTACTTGACTGTTTCTCACACAATCCCAATGAGGTAAACAAATAATTTTTATTCCAATTGCATAGGGGAGGAATTAAAAAACATGCAACCCTCCCCACACACATATAAAACAAATAATCAGAATTAACTCCTCTACCCATTTTACTCAGCTCATGTCCAATACCCCATACAACCTCCCCTTTTAATTTAAGAATCTATCTAGGAAATAAGTGACTTTTTGTATGTTTTTGACATTTTTCATAACTTAAAACAAAAATGGGAATTTATTTTTTATTTTTTTAAATTATTTTGTTTGTTTTTTTATTTTTATAGACTGCATTTTGATTCATTGTACATAAATGGGGTACAACTTTTTGTTTCTATGTTTGTGCACAATGTAGATTCATACCATTTGTGTAATCATACATGTA
>JAJEJO010046323.1:28630-62983 GCA_020662805.1 Glaucomys volans | reverse complement strand
CCTTCCTCCAGAGTTGTTTTAATTTGCATTTTTCTAATTACTAGAGATGGTGAATACATTTTTACATATTTATTAATTGCCTGCATATCTTATTCTGTAAAGGGAACTGTCCAGTTCCTTGGCCCATTTATTCATTGGGTTCTTTGTATTTTTGGTGTAACATTTTTTAAGTTCTTTATAAATATTGGAGATTAGCACTCTATCTGAAGTGTGTGTGGAAAAGATTTCCTCCCACTCTGTAAGCTCTCTTTTCACATTATTGATTGCATCCATTGCTGAGAAAAAGCTTTTTACTTTGAATCCATCCCATTTATTGATTCTTACTTTTATTTCTAGCACTTTGGGGGTCATGTTAAGGAAATCTGATCCTAAGCCAACATGATGGAGATTTGGACCTATTTTCTCTTCTATTAGGTGCAGGATCTCTGGTCTAATTCCTAGGTCCTTGATCCATTTTGAGTTGAGTTTTGTTCAGGGTGAGAGATATGGGTTTAGTTTCATTTTGCTGCATATGGATTTCCAGTTTTGTCAGCACCATTTTTTGAAGAGGCTGTCTTTTCTCTATTGCATGTTTTTGGCTCCTTTGTCAAGTATGAGATAACTGTATTTATTTGGGTTTGTCTCTGTGTCCTCTATTCTGTACCATTGATCTACCTGTCTATTTTGGTGCCAATACCATGCTGTTTTTGTTACTATTGCCCTGTAGTATAGTTGAAGGTCTGGTATTGTGATACCCCCTGCTTTGCTCTTTCTGCTCAAGAGTGCTTTGGCTATTCAAGTTCTCTTATTCTTCCAGATGAATTTTATGGTTGCTTTCTCTATTTCTATGAGGTACATCATTAGGATTTTAATTAGAATTGCATTGAAGCTGTATAGTGCCTTGGGAAGTATGGTCTTTTTGACAATATTAATTCTGCCTATCCAAGAACATGGGAGATCTTTTCATCTTTTAAAGTTTTCATTAATTTCCTTCTTTAGTGTTCTGTAGTTTTCATTGTAGAAGTCTTTCACCTCTTTTGTAAGATATATTCCCAAGTATTTTTTTTTGAGGTTATTGTGAATGGAGTAGTTTTCCTAATTTCTCTTTCAGAGGATTCATTACTTATGAATACAAATATATCAGATTTATGTGTATTGATTTTATATCCTGCTACTTTGCTGAATTCATTTATTCTAGAAGTTTTCTGGTGGAGTTCTTTGGGTCCTCTAAATATAGAATCATTTCATAGGCAAATGTAAAATAAAAAAAAAACTACTCAACACCTGGAGACTAAATAATATGCTACTGAATGATGCAATGGTAACAGAAGACATCAGGGTGGAAATAAAAAAAAATTCTTATAGGTAAATGAGAACAACAATACAATGTATCAAAATCTCTGGGATACTCTGAAAGCAGTATTAAGAGGAAAGTTCATTGCATTGAGCTCATATATTAAAAGAATAAAAGGTCAACAACTAAATGACCTAACATTACATCTCATAGCCCTAGAGAAAGAACAGATCAATACCAAAAGTAGTAGAAGACAGAAAATAATTAAAATCAGAGCTGAAATAAATGAAATTGAAACAAGAGAATCAATTCAAAAAATTGACAAAAAATGGTTCTTTGAAAAAGTAAACAAAATTGATAAACCCTTAGCCACACTAATGAAGAGCAGAAGAGAGAAAACTCAAATTATTGGAATTCATGATGAAAAAGGAAAGATCATGACAGACACCATTGAAATACAAAACATAATTAGAAGTTATTTGAAAATCTATGCTCCAAAAAAAAGCAAATATCAAAGACATCAATGAATTTCCAGAGACATATGATCCTCCCAAACTGAATCAGGAGGACATACCCAATTTAAACAGATCAATTTCAAGCAAAGAAATAGAAGAAGCCATCAAAAAACTACCAACCAAGAAAAGCCCGGGACCAGACAGATTCTCAGCTGGTTCTATAAGACCTTCAAAGAAGAACTAATACCAATACTTCTCTAAGTATTCCAGAAAATAAAGAGGGAACCCTTACAAACTCATTCTATGAAGCTAGTATCACTCTGATACCAAAACCAGATAAAGAGGCATCAAAGAAAGAAAATTTTAGACCAAAATTTCTGATGAACATAAATGCAAAAATCCTTAACAAAATTCTGGCAAGTGGCATACAAAAACATATTTAAAAGACAGTGCACCGTGATCAAGGGGTGTTTATCCCAGGGATGCAAGGTAGATTCAACATCCAGAAATCAATAAGTATGTTTCATCACATCAATAGACTTAAAGTTAAGAACCATATGATTATTTCAATAGATACTGAGAAAGCATTTGATTAAATACAGCACCCCTTCATGCTCAAAACACCAGAAAGAATAGGGCTAGTAGGAACACACCTCAGCATTGTAAAGGCTATCTATGCTAAGCCCACTGCCAACATCATTCTTAATGGAGAAAAACTGAAAGCATTCCCTTTAAAAACTGTAACAAGGTAGGGATACCGCCTGTCACCACTTCTATTCAACATTGACCTTGAAACACTAGCAAGAGCAATTAGCCAGCAATTTCCCAAAGAAATTAAAGGGATATGAATAGGAAATATTTAATAGTAGGAGAAACAGTATGTCATCTACTGGAACTCTGTACTACATTTACCTTTCTGCAGAACTTTACTTTTCAAGTATAAGAAAATCACCTGTATTTTATTTATTTATTTAGACCTCTTTTGGCGGTATGGAGGATTACCAGCAGGGGCGCTCTACCACTGAGCTACATCCTTTGTTTTAATTTGCTTTGAGAGAGGGTCTTGCTAGTTTTTGCAGACTGGGCTTGGACTCTCCAGTTCCAGCCTTCAGAGTAGCTGGGATTACAGACATGGGCCACCATGCCTGGCTAAAATCTAAGTTTAAAAAACTGCCTTTAGGGAAGGAATAGTTTGTAGAAGAAAAAACACATCTGCTCTACTTTCAGTTTTCCAGGCTATTATCAAGAAACCAGAGAAAGGAGTTGCAGGAAGAATTGAGGAGCCTGCAGGATTCCTTGTGGGAGCCACCTCTACCTTCTGCGCAGTCCAGGACTGCTCAGAAGCATCCTCATCCTCACATGGATGCACCCTCTCTGGATTAGCCCTCTCAGCCCGTCTTTCCACAGCCTGGTCCTCTAAAGCAGCTCAGGCTGCTTCCAAAGGCGCTGCAGCGGCGCCCCCATGTGGCTACCGGGCAGAGCGCAGAGGACCTGAGCTCACTTTCCTATCCTTCCCTGGGAAAACCCTGGTCTAACCTGTGCTCCCAGCTGCTTTACATAAGGATCCACTTCATACTGTGTTAGTTTCCACAGTCCTAACTGTACCTCAAAACACGAGATGGAGTATATTTCCTTCCCATTGAGTGATCCTGGACTCTGGTTTCCAGGACTGTGTTGGACCCCACATAGTGGGTGTCCTCAGTCTCCTAGATGGGGCCATGGACCATCGAGTCCCTGACACTTGTTCCTCCTTTTGCTTCTGAGATAAAGGAGCACCATTCAGGGAATAAACCCTGGATTTTTCAACACTAGGATGGGCAGGGATGAGAGAAGCCCATAAACATTGGCCAAGGAGGATGAGAGAGCCTCCTGAAGAGGTGAAAACAGGGATGAAATTAGGATATTAGAGGAATGAATGCCAAAGAGAGATGGGTAGGAATTACACCTCAAAGGGTCATGGAAAGGATCAACCTAGTGAACTCTTGTGGGGGAGGGATGATTTCTGTTTGAGGACAGGCTCCGGGGCTTCTGACTGTGTATAGGAGGAGGACTCTGGTTATCACTAGGGTGGTACTTACACAGCTGCTAACTGTCAATCATCTGCAGACAATAGTACATTTTAGGCAGTGTTCTGTTTTTACAGGTATAATTGTAACACACACAAGGGAGAAATGGGAAAAGAAGATGAGAGAGGGGAATCAGTTTTGGGGATTCCACATCTTCCACAGCCAGAACCTCCTGATTCTAAATCAAGTGGGGGAGGAAAGAGCAAAAACTGTACCACATGATGAAGTGTCCACCCTGGTTCCTCATTTGGAGGTTCCCAAGGTCCCACTCTATGTGCTTCAATGTCATGGCCCTTTGCAAGCCCAGCCCCAGGCAACCCACACCAAGCCTTGGCCCTCTGGATACCTTAGGTCAGCAGAAACTGCTGTAGGAACCTGGGACTTGGGTTGGGAGTTGTCCATGCTCCTGGTGGCAGTAGAAACAGTTTTCCTGTAGAAGTGGCAGGAACTCAACATATTGATCCACAACCAACCAGACCTATGATGGATACGAAACCAGGCATCTGCCCATCCTCTCCCCTGGAACCCAAATTAGGTCCTTCTCCAATTCCACATTCCTACAACACCCAGATTTCCACTCTCTCTATCCCTGAATACCAAGGGTACCCTCTTCTCCAAAGTGTTAATCACTCATCCTCTTTGAGCATGGAGGCTGCTCCAACACAGCCCTGAGAGTCCAGGACACAGGCATCTTGTCTCTGCTCTTCCCTTTGGGACCTACTTAGACAAGACCTGTTGTCTACTTTTCTCAGCTGTCTTACCCTTGTAACCTGCCTTCCCCCAAATCAACCATCCTGTGATTCTGAACCCAGACCTTATTTTGATCTCTGCCATATAGCCTCGCGGTTTGGGAGTTATATTAGTTAGGATTCCCTAGAGGAAAAAAAATCAACAGAACGTGTGTGTGTGTGTGTGTGTGTGTGTGTAATATTCAAAAGGGAATTTATTAGATTGCCTTACAGAATCAAAAACCTGATTGTTCCAACAAAGGCTGTCTGCAGGCTGGAGAGCTGGAAGAACTAGTAGCTACTCACGCCAAGAAGATGGAGTCTCAGAACAAGAAGGATCAGTGATGTACCCCAGTCTGGTACCAAAGGCCTGGAATCTTCTTGGAGAGTCACTTGGCAGAAACTGCTTTGGAAGAGTGAAGGAGCTGGAGTCTGATGTCCTCAGGCAGCAATCAAGAACCCATTCAAAGGTCCACAAATATATGAAAAAATGCTCAACATATTTAACAATTAGAGAAGTGCATTTTAAAAGTACTAAGTTTCATCTCAGTCCAAACAGAATGGCAATTAGGAAGAATATGAGTAACAGTAAATGTTGGTGAGGATGTGGGGAAAAGGGTACACTCATACATAGTTGGTGGGACTGCAAATTCATGCAACCACTTTGGAAAACTGTATGGAGATTCCTCAAAAACTAGGAATGGAAGCACCGTTTGACCCAGTTATCTCACTCCTTGACATATATCCAGAGGATTTAAAATCAGCGTACTACAGTGAAGCAGCCACATCAAATTATATAACTGCATATTCACGATAGCTAAGCTATGGAGCCAATCTAGATGCCCATCAACAGAAGAATATATAAGGAAATGTTGGCATATACACAGAATGGAATATTACACAGCCAAAGAGAAGAATTACTTTATGACATTTTTGGTAAATGGATTGATCTGGAGACTATCATGCTGAGTGAAAGAAGCCAAAACCTCCAAAAAACCAAAGGTCAAATGTTCTCTCTGATATTTGAACCCACAATAAGAGGGGGGATGGGATGAATAGAAGTTAAGAGTATTAGACAAAGCACAATGAAGGGAAAGGAAGTGTTTGAGTATCTATTATGAGCTTGGCACTATTCCAGGTACCCAGGATACATCAAACCACACAGTGGAAAAAATTATTGCCATAGAGAACTTACCATCACAAATAGAAGCCACAAGGGTTACATAACAATGTATCTTAAGTAAAAATTAGGAGTGTTGGACATTAGGATGCTTTAGAGAGAACTAGAGGGCAGGGAAGATGAGGGAGATGGCTATAGTTCTCTTAATAATCCCTAGCATAGACTTTACTGAGTGGTGACACTTGAGCTCAGTCCTAAAAGAGGAGGATTAGAGAGCCCTGTAATTATGTGACTGGAGATGAGAACTTTTGGCTCACTGGGGACAAAAGCAAAATCAAGTCACATGAGCAGAGGTAGGAGGCAAGGCTTCAACTGGGGCTTCAGCTAAAGGGAGGCATCACGGATTGAGGGACCAACAACTCTCTGAGCAAAAAGTGATAGTAACTTTTACTGATTTGCTGGGGAGGGCTACAGTCTGGTAGTTTCTTGAGGCCAGGGCACTGTTTGCAAAGATGTTTGTTCTTGCATAAGACTCAGCAACATGTGGCCATGGTCATCTTGTATTCTGTAGCTGGTGACATTATCCTGTGCCATGGTCTTGTGGCGCAATCTCAGGCTTGTGATAGGGCTGAGGGACTTTGGTGTTGGGACTGCAATAGCCGCTGAAAAAGCACAAGTGTCAGAGAGAAGAAAATCCATCCCAGCTCCAGTGGGGAGTCATTTCTACACGCAGAGTTGAGTAGACTCTGACCCAAAGTTGAGGCCACAATGGGGACAGGCACAGTATGAAGACAAACATCCAAGTCTTTTCATCTCATTCCAGTCACCAATAGAACTTTTTCAGGCTCATGTGCAGAATTGGTGTTCTTCAGGAAATGTGGTTTTGAAGATCCTGAAAAGAACCTAGGCAACCATTGTAATAATCCACACTTTAGATGTGTTATCCACAGCAACTAGTGGAAAGTAATCATGCATGGACAAGCTGTGTGAGTGCCAGATTTAGTGAATTTTAACTTTCTGATAAAGAAAGACAATGTGAAACTACAGAGTTAATATAGGCATTTCACCAGTAACATTTCACTTTGTACAAACCTTCTGCTTCTGTGGTTTTTAATCACTGTCTCATGATGGATCAGTAGGAAGAACACAAGGGCAGATAAGCCACATGCCATGTGACAAAGGGTGATAATTTACTGCAGTCGGGGGGTTTATTTCAAGTCCCCCCCGTTGGTCCCACCATAATGGTTTTTCTCACTTATTGAGAGGAAGAGTGTTCTAAGGCCACTCATCACATCCCAGGCTCCTCTGGGGAACACATTCAAGCTGCATCCAAAATAGAAGTGGGCTGACATCAGGGAGCACTTCCTATCTATGAGCACTTCCTACCTGGGCATCTGAGTTCATGGATCTCATGACCACTTCCCATTTGTGCTTCATGGAGACTTTACAAGGTCCTAGAGTTTGGGGGAGGGTGATGTCCCTGATGTGTGGAGGCAGGTGGGAGAGGAAGCCCCAAGCTGAGGTGGGGTACCACCCCAACTTCCATCTCTGTGTTCTTCTTCTCCTGCATCCAGAATTTGAGGTGGGAGTCTGATGTGTTCAGCTAATCCCAGTGTCCTGGATCTAGAGGAGAGTCGCCACCTGGAAGGACATAAAATGAAGGACTTTCTAACCCCAGATTCTCAAAATAGTAACATCTGGAAAAGATACACATGAAAACAATGTAAAACATTTAATAAAATAAAATCTGTCATTATTCCTGCTGCTATTCCTTTCTATGTAAGTGAGTTACCATTTAGCATCCTTTTCTTTCAGGTGAAGAACTTCATTTCAAATTACTTGTGGTGAAGAACTGCTAGCATGGATCCTGCCAATTTTATTTATTGGAAAGTGAATTTATTTTGCCTTCTTTTCTCGTTTTTGCTTACTAAGATAATGAAGTGAAATTCAATTCACTAATTTGGAAGTAAATTTACATGAATATTGGTGATTGTTTAGAATCTTGTACTGTCACCACCACCAATATATGTTCTTATGTACTCTGATCCTAAAAGCTTCCCCATGCCCCTTTGATTTTCTCCTCTATCCCCAGCCCATGGTGACCACTGATCTCCTTTCTGACTGCAATTTCAAATATTTAGAATTTCATATACATGTAATCATGTAGCATGTAGTCTTGTGTAGCAAAAGATTTTTAAGCTGCAATCATGTTTTGTGCCTACTAATGTTCCATTTGTGTTATTATTACTGAACCCTATTATATCCATTGGTTTATCTACTGAAAAGTTGATAAAGAGATGGGTTATTACCACTTTGGATCTGGTATAAATATAAATCTATAAATAAAAGCACTATGAACATTTGAGTGTCTGTTTAGAAATGTTTCTTTTTTTTGATAAATGCCTGAGAATGGGATTGTTGGGCCATATGGTTGTATATGTTGACTGATAACAGAGATTGTGAGACTGTTTTACAAACGGGTTATTTTTTGACATTTCTTGCAGCAATGCATGAGATTTCCACCTGCTGCACATCTTCTTACCATGTGGTATTTTGACAAGTGTTTTAAATGTTATCCATTATAGTTAATGTAAGGTTGTACCTTGTTTTAATTCATATTTCTTTGTTGACTGGTGATGGTGAGCACCTTTTCAAGTACTTACTAGTGACTTGCATAGCTTCTCCTGTGAACTGTTTTTCACCTTTGTAGAATAAAGTGTTATCTGTCTCATTAGTGAGTTGTAAATGTTCTCTACCTATTCTGGATGTTGGCCTCCTGTCCAGTGTATGTCTCAGAACATTTCTCTCCCTTCCTGTGGCTTTCATTTTTATTTTTTATCATGTTCATTGAAAGGTATGTTTGAAAGGGAGTTGAGTGGTGGCAGACGAGACCCCTGTGTAGACCATGGTGCATTCTGACAGTGTGGCAGGGCCAATGTCACTGGGTGGGAAGTCCCCATGGCTCTGGGATGCAAGGCAGCTTCCTGGGAGCACCTGTAATCGCTGGGCCTCAGATGTCAGTCTATTAGAAACTCAAAATGGCAACGTGGCTGAAGAAACAATGAAAGTCAGAAAAGTTAAAAATTCCTTAAGCGTTCTGTGACCTTGGGCTTGTGAGAAGCGCAAAATGGAGATAAGTCTGAAGAAATAGAGGAAAATGTAAAAGTTAAAAAATCCCCCCAGAAAGCTACCATATTAACCAATGGAGAAGCAACAACACAGTCTCCCGATTCAGAAACAAAAAAGAAAAAGAAGAAGAAAAAGAGAAAAATGGTGAATGATGTTGGGCCTGATGCAAAAAGAGTAAAAACTGAAGATGGCACTGAAGCTCCTGAAAAACAGAAAACAGTGTGGAAAAGCCAGTTGGTGAGGAAGAGGACATGAAGTGCCCAGCCTGCCCCTGGGACTGACAGGAGCTGCTGAGGATTCTTCCTTTGCTGCTCTAACTAATCTTGTCAATGAGAACACTCTGAAGGCAACACAAGAAATGGGCTTCTGAGCATGACTGAAATTCAACATTAAAGTATTAGGCCACTTCTGGAAGTCAGGGGTCTGCTAGCAGCTGCAACAATAGGCAGAGTAAAACCCTCACATTTCTCATCCCTGTGATTGAACTCATTTTTAAGTTAAAGTTCATGCCCAGAAATGGAACAGGAGCCCTTGTTCTCTCACCTACCAGAGAATTGCCATGTACTTTTGGTGTTCTTAAGGAGCTGGTGACTCACCACGTTCACACATATGGGTTGATCATGGGTGGCAGTAACAGGTCTGCTGAAGCGCAGGAACTTGCCAATGGGATCAACATCATTGTGGCAGCACCAGGCTGGCTCCTGGACCCTATGCAGGTAGAGCACTGTTACATAGTGTCTCTTATTGTCTGTGTGAAACAAACATTTGAAAACTGACAGTTTTTCTTTTCCTTTTTATTAGAATACCCCAGGGTTTATGTATAAAAACCTACAATGTCTGGTTATCAATGAGGCCAATCATATCTTGGATGTTGGGTTTGAAGAAGAAGATTAAAGGAAGTTATTAAACTTCTACCAACACACAGACATGCAGGCTCTTTTCGGCCACACAAACTCAAAAAGTTGAAGACCTGGCAAGGATTTCTTTAAAGAAGGGACCATTGTGTGTTGGTGCTCATGATGATAAAGCTAATCAATAGTGGGAGGTCTTGAGCAGGTCTTGAGCTTATCCCTCTGAAAAGAGATTTCATCTGCTCTTTAACTTCCTCAAGAAGAATAGAAAGAAGAAACTCATGGTCTTCTTTTCATCTTGTATATCATTTAAATACCACTATGAGTTGCCAAACTACATCAATTTACCTGACTTGGTCATTCATGGAAGGCAGAAGCAAAATAAGTGTACCACTGCATTCTTCCAGTTCTGCAATGCAGATTCAGGGATATTTTTGTCTACAGATGTGGCAGCAAGATGGTTGGATATTCCTGAAGTTGACTGGATTGTTCAGTATGACCCTCCAGATGACCTTAAGGAATATATGCAACCTGTGGGTAGAACAGCCAGAGGTCTAATTTTGCAGCCTTGCTCATTTTGCACCTAGAAGAATTGGGTTTCCTTCTTTACTTGAAGCAATCCAAGGTTCCAGTAAATGAATTTGACTTTTTCTGGTTCAAAATTTCTGACATTAAGTCTCAGCTTGAAAAATTGTTTAAAAAGAACTACCCTCTTCATAAGTCAGCTCAAGAAGCATACAAGTCCTATATATGAGCATATGATCCTCATTCTCTGAAACAGATCTTTGAGGTTAATAACTTAAATTTGCCTCAGATTGCCCTGTCATTTGGTTTCAAGGTGCCTCCTTTTCTTGATCTGAATGTGAACAGTAGTGAGGGCAAGTGTAAAAAGAGAGGTGGTGGTGGTAGATTTGGCTACCAGAAAACTAAGGAAGTTGAGAAGTCCAGAATCTCCAAAAATATTCGTGAGAAATCACTTCCTTTCATCTTGAGTAACTTTGTTCTGAAAGTTTCTTTCTTTCTCTAACAAAGGATTCTTGTAACATTAGTTTCGTTTTGATCACTCCTGAGATAAAATTGTATTTTAATTTTAAATACCATGCAAAAACCCAAATTATGTAATTGTTTTAATATAATTCTTGTACTTTCTGGTATGTGAAGTTATTTATGGAATGGATTGCTATGCTAATTTGCTATAGAAATGAACATTAATATGCTGGACTAGTGGTGGTAATGTGGAAAATAATTTTGGTTTATTTTTTAGTTTTATTTCTTGGACCTTAACCATATTTTGGAACCCCTTCTGAAAATGTTAGAGGTGTTCAGCAGATACCTAAGAAACACTCTAGATAAAAACATCACTTTTATATATTCCCAATTTTAAAATGATGAGCCTTCTCCAGTTGTTATTTGCTATTGTTTCTTGAATGAAGTGCTGCAAGCAATCTTCACATTGTGGAGAGAGAGAGGGAGAGAATTGAGATTGCTAACCTCACAGCAATAGAGATGTAATATTCTCTTTGTTCATTTGGTAACTTAGCTAAGACCTTTAAAAAAAATAAAGGTAATCCTCATTTTAATTTATTGCAAGGTGATTTGGAGTTTAATAAGCCCTTCCAACTCCGCAGAGAACTTAGAAGACAAGGCCAACTCTCAGTAGACTCAAAACCAAGTCATGAGACAGTACCCAGCACACATTAATGTTAGTTTCTTTGTGAGGAAAAATTTTCCTCCTCCAGATGCTTGAAAGAAAAGATACATTTGCACTGAAAACTGAAAATGAACCAAAGTCAGAAAAAAGAGCAATCAGCAATTTCATCAGTTGGAATATTTGTCATAGGAGCTCTGCATTTCTAGTGTTTTATGTGGTACATAACTACAAAGTAGTTACATTTCATACCAATTCAGAACCAAGGTTGCTAGCAGCATTTTGCTATTGTGCCCGTTAATATCAAATGGAGAAGAAATGGTTGGATAAACATTACAGTAGGAAAAGAAAAGAACAATGTTCCACCTCTAGGCTGGGCTACTGTCACACTGGCTGGATCTCTTGGGTTTCAGACCTTGACTCTGGGCACCTGACTTGTCTTCTTGGATTTCTAAGTACTGCCATTTAGTAACTCACTCCTCAGTGCCATTTGTTTGTTCATTTCAGAAATAATTATGTTTAAAAAAATATACAAAAGCAAAGGGAAGAATATTTAATCACTGGACAGAAATAATAATGTTGATACTTTGGTATGTAGCATTCCAGGTTTTTTAAGCATGCTTACACACTTTAATTTTTTATCAAGTGAAGTCTTTCTCTACCTACTATTTTGTAACCAGCTTATTTCATAACATGTTATTTTCTTGTGTCATTAAATAATTCCCCCATGTACTTATTTAAAAAAGAAAGGTATATTTAATCCTAGATAAGTCATTTAATCACTTATTTGATTTCTATTTTGTACTTTGTTTATATTCATGTAGTTAAAATTTTTTCCTCACCCCATTGAAAAAATTTCTCCCATCTTTTTAAAACATGCTTAATAGTTTTATTACATTTAAGTTTATTGTAATTTGTCCCTCACTCATAATGTTTGGAATGACGGATCTTCATTTTCTTTTCCCTTACAGATATCCAGGTGTTCCAGAAACATGTATTGAAAGTCCCATCTTTTCCCACTGAATTATCTTGGCACCTTTGTCAAAAAACAGTTGATAATAAAAGTGTGATCCCTTAACTGTACTGTATTCTGTTGATCTTTCAGTATATTTTTTCACCAATGAAAGGTCATGTTGTGATGACTATAGTTTTGCAATAGGTCTTGATAGAAAATATTTTAAGTCTTACAACTTTGTTCTTGTTTTTTCAAAAGTGTTTAGTTTGGACCGTGAGTGTTTCCCAGAGCCCTTGTCTTGGCTTGGCATGTGGCTCTGTTGAGATGAGGGGGAACCCTTAGGAGGTGAGGCCTTGTGAAGGGCAGTTGGGCCATTGCGGGTGTGACCTTGAAATGGATATTGGCACATTGACTCCTTTCTTCTTTCTTTCTTTGCCTTCTGACTGACAGGAGGTGACCATTTCATTTACCACAAACTCCCAGCATGGTATTCTGCCTCACCACAGACCCAGAAACAATGGAGCCAATCAGCTGTGGACAGAAACCTCTGAAATCATGAATCAAAATAAAGTTTTTCTCCTTTTAAATTGTTTTATCTCAGGCAATTTGTCAGAGTAATGGGCAGCCAACTAACACTCATCTCTTAATCCCTTTCCTATAACATTTTAAAGTAACATGCAATTAAAAATAAGCCTGTAAGTATTTTGTTTGTATTCTATTAAATATGTTCAATTTTCCAGGGTCTTCATATTAGCAATACTGAGTTTTCCAACTTTAAGCACAGTATATTGCTTCCATCCTTTATTTCTTCTTTTATTTGCCTTTGCAACATTTTGTAATTTAGAGTAAATGAATTACATCATTTGAAATTATATTTGTATCTCTGTATTCTACTTTACTCCCAGATTTATACATTACGATTCATCCTAGATTTACAGGGAGGTGCAAAGATAGTACACCAAATTACCTTTTTGCACTTTACTCAGGTTTCTTTGTTGCTGATGTTTTCCATGATGTTGTATATTTGTCTTAATTAAGAACTTATCATCATTTTGCTTATCTGATTAAAATGTAGAATATATTCATAGCTCATATGATTTTTTAAAGCAGGGTTTTTTTCTGTTTCAGAATCCAATCCAGGATACTGAATTTCATGTAGCTAAGTATATTTGATGCTATTGTAAATGTAGGGTAGAAAATTTTGATGTTCTAATTGCTTATTGCAAGAATATTGTAATAAAATTGGTTTTGATTTTCGCATTAAGCTTTTGTATTGTGGCCTTGCTAAATTATCAATTCTAGTAATTTTGGGGGGTTTCTTAGCATGCTTCCTACAATGTGCATGCTTCCTACAAATAAGGATAGTTTTACATTTTCCTTTTTTATTTGTAAGATTTTATTTTATTTTATTTGACTCCTGAATTAACTTGGACTTCCAGCATAAAGTTAAATAAAAAATGATGAGATCAGGAATGTTTGCTTGGTTGCTGATTCCAGGAAGAAAATATTAGGCCTTTTATCCCTTAGACAACTGTTTGTAGGAGGAATTTAATTACTGTCTTTACCCATGTTGAGAAAGTGCCTTTTAATTCTTAATATGCTAGAGATTTTATCATGGAACAATGTTGAATTCAGATAAATGCTTTTCTGGGTCCCTTGAACAAACATAAAGCTTTTGACCTTCACTCTATTATAGTTTTCCAAATGTTAGGTCAACCTTGATTTCCCATGATGTGATAAAACCAGTGTGGATAGATGTTCATTGTTTTCTGTGTGCTTTTGCATTTGAATTCCTAACATTTGGTATAGATTTTTGAATCTAGGATCATGATGGATTTAACTTGTTTTTGGAAGAAATAAGTGGGAAGAGCAAATAGAAAGTGGGACAAAGCTTAAAATTCTGAATGAACAAAAAAGTCAATCCATAAGCATATGTCAACAAAAAGGGTCCTTCAAGAATGAAAAGAAAGTAAACACATTTGAGATGAAACAAAAGTAAAAGAATCAATTCACAGTAGATCCTTACTAGATGATATTTGTAAATAAATACTTCAATTTGAAGGCAATGATACCAAATGAAACTCATTCAGAAAAGGTGAAGACCCTCAGATATGGTGTATGATTGGCTAAAGGCAAAAGACTATCTTGCTTTTTAACCCTTTCCACTTTCATAAGAAACCATTTATGACTGTGATAAACTGAAACCATATCAATTTCTTGTGGACATTGAAACATGTGTTTGTATATTAGATATAAATCTATAACATCAGAGGTGGGTACAGAGGGAAGGTTGAACAGTTGCAAGATTTCTATATTTATGTGAACTAATACATTGTTGACTGGAATTAGAATGAAATGTTATGAGTACTGTAATCCTAAGTAAAACCATTGTGAATATAATATAAAAATACTAATAAGAAAATGAAAATGGATTTCTGAAAACAAATGAAATCATTTAAGAAGTAATTTTTATTTGAAAGACAGTCTTTTGGGATAGATAGTTCTTATTTGGCAGCCTTTTTCTATGAGATATGGAGGTATATCACACCAATTTTGAGTGGACTCCGTAGTTTCTAACAAGAATTATGCTCTTGGGTACACTGTAGTTTCCTGTGCAGTTGTTACAGATTTTGATTTGTAACAAATCACTCCAAAACATAGCAGCTTAAACTTGCAATGGTTTATTATTTTGATCCTTTTATAGAATGTTCAAGGATTGGCTTAGCTGGGTATCTCATAAAATCTCAATTAAGATATTGGCCTGAAACCAGAAGGCTTGATTGGCAGGGAAGGACCTCCTCCACAACTCACACTTATAGCTGCTGGCAAGAGGCCTCAGTTCCTGGTCATATGGAAATCTCCTTAGAGGGTTAGCCACTAACAGGGAAGGTGCTTACCCTGGAACAATTGATCCATGAATGAGCAGAGCAGGCAGGAAATCCCAGTTCTTTCTGTGTGTCACTTCTGGTGTATTTTCTCTACTAGAGGTAAGTTTAGTAAATCCAGCCTCATTCATGACTAGGGAAACTACCTCCTCCCTTTGTGTTCAGTTTTTGGAAACTGCTACAGTCATCTTTCTGACCACAAACTTTTTATATTCATTTCACGTGTATAGTATATAGCTTATTATCCAAAGTCTCCAAAAATCTCATTCCATCACATACTCAGTAGGAAGTCCATATTGTCATCATCTGAATCAGGCCCAAGTACTATGAGGCTCTTTGAGTGAACTGACTTCCCATATGACCAAAATCTTCTCATATAGTTCATGAAATTCACCCTGTGCATCCTAACATACACAGTATGCAATGGTGGGGAGCAGAAAATCACTATGGACATTAGAGGGCAAGTGAGAGGCACAAAGGAACCCCAAGTCTGTGGCATTGCTTAGATGCAGCCAGGTAAACATTGGAGGTTTCTTGATTAGGTCTTAGTGTTATTTCTTCCTGAGAATACTCCATAGTTCTTAGTTCTAAATTGAGATCTGTTTTTGCCCTCTTGGTGATGCAGTTTGTTTGTTTTTTTAATGAAAAACAGCCTGTGTTTGCAGAGACATAATTTCTTCACTGCTTCTTACTGATAGAACTCAAGTGCTCTATGGGTCTCTTTTCATACTACAAGTCTCTATCCCTTACACTGAAAAGTGGCAGTGTTTCTCCTAATCTACTTCTCCTAAAGAATCCCCTCAAACCTTCCTCAAAGTCCACTGATTACCCAGTTCTAAATCTACTTCATCCTTTTAAAGTTTTGTTGTAGGAGCACCCCATTTCAATTTATAATGTCTTTTGTGGATGGAACAATTGCTTTTGTGGTTGTTCAATTTCTGTGGAACAAATTGGAACAAAACATTTATTCAGTCTTTTTAAGAAAGAAATCTTATCACTGGTATCAACATGGATGAATCAGGAGGACATTATAGTAGATGAAGTAAGCCAAGTACAAAAACATGACATGATCTCACCCATATGTGGAATCCAGTGTGGGGCAGGACACTGGTGAAAGGGAACTTGGCATTTAGATATGCAAAATGAAAAAGTACTGGAGATGTAATCTATGAATATACACCATGGTGACTAGAGTGAATAATACTCCATTGTTTACTTGAAATATGCTAAGAGAGCAGATCTTTAGTTTTTTGACCACACACACAAACATCAAAAAGAAAGAAGGAAAGAAATTATTAATATTTATTCAGATGAATTAATCAGTCATTTTATTCTCATTTGTTTGTGACTCATATTTTTATTCCTTAATTCTTCCTGTATTTATTCTGCATGTGTCAAGTGAATATTTTTAAGTGAATATTTTAAAGTATATTAATTTCCATAATATTTTTTCCCTAGAGTTTTCTTAATGGTTGCTTGAAAGACTTACCAGATACATCTGGTCTTACTGGAAATCACTTGGGAAGCTACTATGTGGGAAGATAGAAATGCCACCTCTATACTTCCGTTTTCTCTTCTTCCTCTTTCTGTAATTATTGTTAAACATATCCTATCTGAATATGTTATATACCTAACATGTTGTAAAAATTATATCTTTATATAATTATGGAAAGATTTTTGTAATCCTTCAAAGACATTGATCTTTTCCACAATATAGGATCTACCATTAATCTCTCTCATACTCAGCATGCTCTATATCTCAGACACTTTTTCGTTGGAAGTTTCATTTTGAATTTTTATGCAGCTTCCTATCTTTTTTGTAACTTATTGAATACATGCCATATATTAACAGTAAGTGTAATAAAATCATTTGCTAATTTTAACCTTAGTGGCAGTTCTAGATTAGTTCTGATTAATGCTTTTCTCTATCTTCTGAATTACATTTTCTTGCTCTCATTATGTTATTGGTGACTTTTTATTTGATGGCAGACATTCTGACTTAAACAAGTTAGGTACCAAACATTTTTGCATGCCATGAACATTTTTCAGCAAATGAAGTTATGCAGGGCCTGTTTCATCCATTTTATTCTATCTTTTTAACATTTCCTAGTTAAAACCACGTTAGACAGGATAATTATTCACCACTAAAGACATGAGACTTTCTGAGTATTCTATCCAATGCCCAGGAAACTATGAGCCTTTCCAATAGTGCTAGTGGAAACAGACACTGTCATTGGCCCTGTGTATCCCCAGGTACCATTATTACCTCTAGGCATTTTGGATCATTCTTTCCCTCTCCTTGGGTAATTTTCTAATGTGCTGAGGATCTGAAGACTCAGGGGAGCCCCCTGCAGACCTCCATTGCTTTTATTTTTAGCCACCTTTTCTAGATACCTTTACTTTGCATATTCTGGCTGCCCTGCATTCTCCAAATTCACAACTCTCCAACCTCAACTCACTGAGACACCTGGGTTGTGCAAAGCTCCTTCCCCCTGCACTGTGTCCTGGAAACTCTGCAGGAAGGAAGATAGACAATGGCCTAGCCTCCTTCATTCCTTTGTCTCAGAGATTTGCAGTCTCTGGCGTGCTTGTTGTGCAATCTGAATACCTGTCTATTTTTACACCTATTTTTCTGAATTATCAGGTATTAAGGAGTGAGAATAAATTTGATTTTTTTCCTTTGTCATGGTGTTAGCTGCTAGGGAGGTTCTTTTAGGGCAGCACCTGTCCTTGCAGTGAAGATACTGCTGCCTCTTTGAATGACTGTTCATGCCACCCATTCATGTTTTTTGTTTTTTTTTTTTTTGATTGTGTTCTTTTTGTCATTGTTGTTGTTTCAGATGAGGCCTTCCAGTGTAAGCCACAAGAAACCTATCAAATCAGCCAAAGCTGCCCTGCCCCTCTTCTAGCTGACATAGAATATATGTTGCTCATTATAATGCTAAATTCTCTATGCTCTTTATTACAAGGCCACAAGAGATACATGCAGAAAAGTGAGAAAAGGTAGTAAGTTTCTACCTTACCCTGTCTACATGGGTAACAATCAAGTAAAGTTGTGCATGTACATGGAGTTCTTGTGTCTGCTAGGAACAGTGTGAAAATCAGCTGTCAATGCACCACTGTGGGTAATAAGGCAGTTGCATCAGAGGGATGTTTTGGACTTCTGTGGCAGTCAAAAAAAATAAATAAATAAGTGATGAAAGTTAAGTGCATGTACAACAAAATATAAAGCTTGGCATCAATATCAGATCATGATCCTTACTTGTCTTACAGATCTGGGTTTTTTAATCCTAGCAAGACACAAAGACAGAAACAAAGTCAATGGAAAAATCAGTTTACCATTCTATGTGGTCACTCCACTATCCAACAGTATAAACTGGAGGGGAAAGCTGGACCCCTAAGTGGATATCAGAGGAATAATTTGATAGATGGCATTGAGAACTTAGTGGAGCTCAGGTGCTGTGATGTACTAGATCAAGTTCCCTCAGTTCACTCTCCAAGGAACTGAAAATAGTGATTCCATCCTTCAACCCTCTGCCCCAGCACTTGAACTTCTTCTTATGATAGGGAAATTCCACATCTATAGAATTTTGTTAACAGACAGACATTAATTCCTTCCCTAATAGAGGAAAAATTTGTTTTCTCAATATAACTGCATTTGACCATTGTATCACACTTGCTCTCTACAGGTCAAATAGCCACACATCACCTACGAGGCCATGACCAGGATGCACTGACACAGAGCAACTGGGATTGTGCACAATGATTCACAAAGGTGGCATTAGTAGCAACAGTGATGCCCAGATTCCATGAGCAGCAATGACAATGGTCCCCACTGCAGGGTCCAGTGTTCAGCCTCAGGTCTCAGTGTCATCTGAGTCCAGCACCAGGGACAGTGGTTCCCAACTGAAGGATGGACTGTGTATTGTGTTTCTGGCCATGTATTCTCAAGCCTCATTGTCTGACCTTCCCCAAATGAACTCAGCACCCCCAAATCACAGTGTAAATTCCTTTATCTTCAAATTAGAAAAACTAGCACTCAATCATTTGCTCCAAAAAATGACCAATAAATCAGGTCTGGGGAGTGGTTTCAGAAAGCCACATCTGAAGGCTTACATTAGGCTAAGCTGAGAGTCACTTCCTGAAATCTTCCATCTGCCTGTACCCCATGGGAAAGAAAATGACACTTACCTCCCCACTTGGGCATGATAATTGACTAAATCTATCCTCCATTTCCTTTCCATGGACACAACCACATTTAAATGTAGAGGTAAGACCCCTCCCCAACCTGAACACCCTGATCACTTACCTCAGCAGTTTCTGCTTGTCTGAGTAGTATGACTGCTGGTTTGTAGTGCTGGTACAAACACACCCAGACCTCTCCCCAGGCCTGCAGCCTCAGTCCTATTCCAAGACCAAGAACTGCTGTTGAAAAAACATTAAATGAGCCAACAATGACAGTCTGGGAATCCTGCTCTACCTTCTCACCACTGCAGTAAGAAGTGTGATCACCAGACCAGCAGCATCAGCACCACCTTGTCTTAAATATGGAATCTTCTGCTCAACTCTACACCATCTGCCAGTTGAGATGACATTCAGGGGATTCCAGTGCACAGGAAAGTCTGGGACTTCCTGGTGTACATGATTCTAGATGTGGTGCCAGAATTGTGCCATCAACTCTGAGTGTGGGGTCTGATGGGGCTACTTGTACTGGAGCTCCAGGGCTCAGTGCTTGTTCCCTTTTTCTTCTGCAGCCAGTCTCTCTCTTGATGACCTCATCAGTTCAAAGGCTTTAACTATCGTTTAAATGGTGTCAATTCCCACTTATATTTCTCCAATACAAATGTTTTTCCCAAGTGTTTCCAAAGTCATCTGTCCCACTGCCAAATGGCTACCTCACCTACACAGCTCAGCACATCTTGTACCCTGAGCCTCTGAGATGCATTCAGTTATCCTCAGCCATTCCCACCTGTCTGAATACCACAATTGCTACTCAAGTTCATCTTCAATATGTGTGCAGAATCCAGTCATGTTCACCAGTCACCACCCAGGTGAAGTTACCAAATCTGTCCATCCCGGAGGACTCACTGGTTCCCTACACTTTTCCTTACCTCCTCACCTGCCCCTGTCCTCTCCATACTGTTCTCAGCAGAGGAGCCAGAGTGAGTCCTCGAAGGCAGAATTTGTACCCCATCTGTCCTTCCTCTAGGCTGCCTCACTCACAGGAAGAGTCCTTCCAACAAACTTCAGGTCCACATGTTCTGTCTGTATTGATAACCTCCTCCTGATGACTCTGCTCCAGTCACACAAGCCTCCTTGTTCTTCCAGAATGCATAGACACATGTTTTCCCAAGTGCATTCCCACTGACAGTTTTCCCTGCCTAGGAAACAATTTCCCAGAATCCTCATGACAGATTTCTTCATTTTCTTCAAATCTGTCACCTTCCCAACAGGCCCACACTGACCCTAGTGAAATCACCATCTTCCCTGTCCCCACACAACAGCACTCTGGATCACAGTCCCTGTAACACTGACCACCTCCTAACATGAACTCTTTCCTTACTCTGCATAGGGCATATCATCTACCTGTTCCTAGTAAAAATGATACTCCACAAAAATAGAAATTTTGCTGTTTTTAATTCCAAGATAGGTCCTAAGTGCAAAAATTATTCATCATGTACACAGTACTCAAAAATTATCAGTGAAAGTATGGCCATTTTGATAATATTAATTCTGCCTATCCAAGAATATGGGAGAGAGACCTCTCAGGTTCCTGGATAGACAGAATTAATACAGTCAAAATGGCCATATTTCCAAAGGCACTATACAGATTTAACAAAATTCTAATTAAAATCCCAAGACAGTCCTCATAAAAAAACAGAGAAAGTCATTATGAAATTCATCTGGAAGAAAAAAAGACCCAGAATAGCCAAATCAATCCTGGGCAGGATGAGTGATGTAGGAGGTACCACACCTTAAACTCTACTATAGAGCAATAGTAACAAAAACAGCATGGTATTGGCAGCAAAATAGACAGGTAGACTAATGGTGCAGAATAGAAGACACAGGGACAAGCCCACATAAGTACAGTTATCTCATACTAGACAAAGATGCCAAAAACATACAATGAAGAAAAAATAGCCTCTTCAACAAATGGTGCTGGAAAAACTAAAAATCCATATGCAGTAAAATGAAATTAAGCCTCTATCTCTCACCCTATACAAAACATAACTCAAAATGAATCAAGGATCTAAGACACAGACCTGAGACCCTTCACCAAATAGAAGAAAAAGTAGGTCCGAAACTTCATCATGATGGCTTAGGACCAGATTTTCTTAACAAGACCCCCAGAGCACAAGAAATAAAACAAGAAACAATAAATGGGATGGATTCAAACTAAAAAGCTCTTTCTCAGAAAAGGAAACAATCAATAATGTGAAAAGAGAGCCTACAGAGTGGGAGAAAATCTTTTCCACAGACACTTTAGACAGAGCACTGATCTCCAAAATTTATAAAGAGCTTAAAAAACTTTACAACAGAAATACAAAGAATCCAATCAATAAATGGGCTGAGGAACTGGGCAGACACTTCACCGAAGATGATACACAGATGATCAATGAATATATGAAAAAGTGTTCATCATCTCAAGAAATTACAGAAATGAAAATTAAAACCACCCTAAGATTTCATCTAACTCCAATTAGAATGGCTATTATCAAGAACAAAGCAATAATAAGTGTTGGCATGGATGTGGGGGAAAAGACACACTCATACATTGCTGGTGGAGTTGCAAGTTGGTGCAGTCACTTTGGAAAGCAATATGGAGTTTCCTCAGATAATTTGGAATGGTCCCACCATTCGACCCAGTTATCCCACTCTTCAGTTGATTTCCAAAGGACTTAAAATCAACATACTACAGTAAAGCAGTCACATCAATGTTCACAGCTGCTCAATTCACATTAGCTAGATTGTGGAACCAACCTAGATGCCCTTCAAAAGATGAATGGATGAAGAAACTGTGGTATATATACACAATGGAATATTATTCAGCCATAAAGAAGAATAAAATTATGGCATTTGCAGATGAATGTATGGAGTTGGAAAATATTATGCTAAGTGAAATAAGCCAAGCCCAAAAAACCAAAGACCAAATCTTTTCTCAGATAAGAGGATGATGCTACAAAATGATGGGGGATGGAAGAGGAGCAAGAAAAGAATGGGGGAACTTTGGATGGTGTAGAGGGGTGGGAGCAGGTGAGGGAAGGAAAGATAGTGGACTGAGACAGATATAACTACCCTATGTACATGGAAGATTACACGAATGGTGTGAATCTATATTGTGTACAGCCATAGAAATGAAACCTTGTACCCCATTTATGTACAATGAATCAAAATGCAGTCTGTAAAAATAAAAATTTAAAAAAGGGAAAATTTATACGCTGTTCTAAAATAGTCCTTAACACAGTAATTTAAATTTTTTGGTTGTGGCAAAGAACAATGCTTTATATTCTTTGTAAATCAGAAACAAAATAAAGCACTCATCCAAAAAGAAGAAAACAATCAGTGGAATGAAAGTTCACTCTCCAGCACCTCCATAACCTAGAGACAGTACATTGATTAATGGAACCTCAGACCAAATACAACTCCATGGCAGCTGCAGCACAAGGTCCTCTCACATTGAAGTCAGGGCCACCTGGGTTTTTCTCTCCAGTAATGCTTGCCCTACATACCTGGGCTTCTGGGTCCTGTTTCCAACTACATAAAAATCTCTGTTAGACTCTGCTGTGTGAATCCTTAAGTTGGATGGGACCCATCACTGGGACTACTAGGACTAAGGGCAGGGAGGGGCATTAGGTGAGCAGAGCAGATGCAAACCTCGCTGGAATCTATCTAAGAGGAGAAGTCATGGCATGCTTCCTCTCTGCTGTTCCCACATCTTATTCATTTAAAACAGATTGGGGAAAAGATGGGAAATACAACCAGGAAACATCCCTGGAAGGAGGCCAACAACTGGCCAGTGAAAATTCACCTCTTGATATCACAGAGACCCATGTGCACAGGGATTGCCCTCAGCTGTGGGGACAATCTTGGGGGACAATGACTCCTGCAGCTGTCATAGGCAGGAGACATCCAGAGGAGAGTGACATCTGAACTCACACAAAAGAACAACAGGAAATATCCTCCCACAGAAACAAAGAAACAAAAACTTAACACAGGAGAGTTGGCAGCTAACAGCCAGAGCCAGGCCTGGTGCTGGGCTGACCCAGCCACACACAGTTCTTGCTGCCCAAGGTCCTGGAGATGGGCAAGGCCCAGACAAAGTCAATGTCCCTGTGTTCATAGGTGTGGGGGGACAAGGTTCTAGGGAGGGACAAGGACAAAGTAGAATGGAAGATGACCCTCTGGGGACTGACTCAAAGTCCATGATGGACTGAGCACCAACTGGGCACAACTCGTCCATGCAGCTCCTCACAGTCATCATCTGTTCCCACCTGCAACAAAGCCCAGAAAACACATGGATTCTAGAACGTTCTCAGCTTTTAAATCCCTTCTCAATTGTCAGGAGTCTTCTTCTCCTTTAATTAACCCTTCAACCACATCCCATGACAAGACTCTTATTTTCAGCAGAGAAGAAGCTGCAGCTCAGTGTGCCATGAAGGTGAGACAGGGATGGAGACAACCAGCCACACCTCTGCTGGAACAGGAAGGCTGACAGAGAAAAAGGGCGGGGGTCAGTGTGGGGAATGGATCTTCTTGCTCTGGACAGACCACTTCCCCATTTTATGCCAACAGATAGACACACACACACACACACACACACACACACACACAAATGCACATGCAGTTGAAAAAAAATTCAGGAGCTCTTCATGTCATAGTAAGGATGGAGAGACTTCAAGAAACCTAGTGTCACCTGGTTCCACATGAGGCCCCTGTCTCATAATATAAATGAAAATAAACATGAATGAATTCAGATCAGTTTCTGTAAGAGGTGACACTATGAACAAACCATCACACAATCAAATGTCCTTACCAGAGTCCCCATGACCCAGCTGTGCTCCCTTTGCCCCACCTGCTCTCCCCTTCAGGACCTTCAAGGACTCACATTTACGAGCCATTAGAGACATGGAAGCCCAGACCACTGTCACTATCAGGGATAGAACAAAACAGGAACTGGTCAGAGCCACAGGAGATGTGGCTAAAGGAGAAATGATGGAGTGGGTGAGCTCCCCCAAGAGATCCTGTGTAATTAACCCAAAAGTATCAAGGATCAACTCCACTCACACACATGTAGCCTGAACATAGCTCCTTCTTTTTCCATCTGTGAGAAGAAAACAACTTGGGAGAAGCTAAGGAGGAGGCAGGGCCAGGAGGGCCTAGAGAAACCAGAAAATCCTGAAGCCCAAGGAAGTTTACAGAACTGTGACTGCAGATCCACAAAAGGAACAGAAAACAGGAGGAGAGAAATGGGAAGGGTAGGGACCAACTGCTCTCCTGGAGAATTGTCCCCAGCAGGGACCTTTTCCTCGGACCTCTGACTGCTAGGAGTCAGATTCCATCACTCTAGTGGTCAGTATCATCACAAGTTTCAGGAAATGGCCCCAGTTTGGGGAAGCATATGTGTAGATGGTGTTTCCCAATAATAAGGAGGGCATGCTTCTATCTCTATCTGGGCTTGACCCCCACTTGCCATGAGCTCAGACCCCCTTCCAAGCCCTTTTGCTATCTGTGTTCTTCCTCCTCCACATCAGAGTAGCCAGCCCAGCTCCAAGAAGAACCAGGACAGCAATGATGCTCACAGTGGGGATGGTGGGCTAAGGAGGTGACTTTGTGGAAGAAAAGCAATGTGAGGGACTATGACCCCCAAGTTCAGAGCCTGCTGAAGGTGCTCCAGCTTCCCTTGACAACAGACTCTATGTCTTCAACTCCTACTTACCCTGTCTTAGGATGTGGGGCTCAGGCAGCTCATGATACTGCACATGGCATGTATATGTCTGCTCCTCTTCCAAGGGAACATCACAGCCACCCACTCTGGAACATCCATGCCCATGTCCTCCAGGTAGGCCCTGAGGAGTTAAGACTCTGAGGAAGTCTCCCACTTGGTGCCTGGTGATCTGAGTCACCGTCTCTGCTATGGTTTAGGAACTGAAGTCCTCCATCAGGGTGAGGAAATCCACACGATCATACCTGTGTTGTGATGGTACCTGCAGACGAGGTGCCTGTCAGTACCCACTTCGCAGTTAGACATCCTCTGGAGTGTGTGAGATGCTGGTCATGCTTGTGGAGTCACCGAAGCCCTCTTGGTCACACTCTGCTGTTGGTCTCACCTCCTCAGATCACAGAGGGCAGTGATTGGTCACAATTCCTCCCTCCTCCTGTGTCCAGGGTCAAGGTAAGGGAAGCCAATGTGCACAGTATCTTACCCTCTTGCCAGATGGAGGATAAAGGAAGATGATGGGGTCACAAAGAGTCTGGGTCTGCAAAGACACAGAGTTGTGGTCATTGGGGTTCATGGGTGGGGGACCTTTCCCCAATTCCATGCACTAGTCCAGTGTCACTCACTAGTCTCACTCCTGTTACAGTAGCCATGCGGTTGCTCAGGCCTATAAAGCAAGACTCTGCAGAGTCCTGGAGGCCCAGTGTCTCCTCCTCCCAATACTCCAGAACCTAAGGCTCCATACACTGCTTCCACAGCTCCATCTTGAGACTCAGGATATCACTGTGGAAGCACAGGAACTACAAGTAGTCCACATAGTGGACTGCAAGGAAGCAGGGCCCCAGGCGCCAGGGTGGGGACACAGTTGTGTAGAAATACATCAGAGAGAAATTGTGGGGACTCAGAAAGGCTGAGACCTGGCACAACCCTTCTGCCTGCACAAGACCCTGGGTTCTGGGTCACTGGGGCCAAGGGGAGTGAGATGGAGCACAGAGCTTGTGAGACAGAAAAGGGGTGAAGGGAGATAGATGAAGAGCTGGACTGATATTGGTTGGGGGAGGGGCAGGAAAATAGGAGGTAAGGGGTCAACAAGAGGTAAGACAATGAGTGGCCAAGGGGGGCAGAAAGTCAGAGCCAGGGTTGCATAGATTCCACATCACCTGGGTCTTGGTGCTCAGTGGAGCTGTCCCCAAGCTTCTCCCCAGCAGAGGCCTTTTCCCTGCAGACTCAACACTTACCCTTCAATGTCAGGGCCAGGATCCACTCCTTCAGCAGGAAGTGACTTACAGGCCTCAGGATCCCCATCCCCCAGTCTGAGGAGAATCTGAGGCCAGGTGGCAGCAGTACTGTTGGATAGAACTCTATGTGGTGATGACATTGTTCTATCTCTGCAACTTCCAATAAGGTAGCCACTAGTTACAGGAGGCTATGAAGCACTGAAATGTGGCTAGCTGCTAAACAATTTAATTTTAAAATTTTTTAATATAAATAGCTATGTCCAGTTCATAGTTATTATTTGTTACAGTGCACATCTAGTACATTCTTAATATTCAATCCTCCACCCAGAAAGGTATACTATAACTCTTATATGGAAGCCTGTTAAAATTATCTTCAAATGAAAAGCATAGGCTGTGTTAGGGAAAAAAAAACAGTTTGAAAGGATAAGGTTTAGGATTGGGGCTTTGGATGGATGACATGCGGACAGCAAAGGAAATAGTGTAGATTGGATGTTCACTGCAGATTGGGTGTGGTCAAGAAGCAGGAGCAATTGTGGGATGGAGTGTCTCAGTAAATCTCAGTCATAATAAGTAAAGACCAGAGCAAAGATAAAACTGTAATTGGTGAAGAAGCTGCCGTCACACATATTCACCAACCTAGGGAGATGGTTAGTGTTTTGTGACTTGCACAGTATCTTCTTTATACATGAGCTTAAAAAAAGTTATGCTCTTGTTTTAATCTCACTTTGTGTTGTAGAATGAGTTTGTCTGACATTGCTTCTTAGTATGCCTTTAGTCATAAGGGAGGGGGGGAATAGGGAAAGAAAAAGGAAAGAGAGTAGCATGAATCTGACATCATTTTTCTATATACATATATGCATATACCATAATGAATTCCACCATTGCATTTGTTGTTTGAAAGCAAACAATACCAGTGGAAAACTCAGACTCTTAGGAAAGTTAAGAGCTTCAGAACTGTCAAATGGCAAATGTCTGGCTCAATGCAAAAAACGGTCTTTTCTCTCTTCTCTCTCTTTTTTTTTTTTTTTTGGTACCAGGGATTGAACCCAAGGATGCTTAGCCACTGAACCACATCCTCAACTCTTTTTATATTTTGTTTTGAGACAGGGTCTCACTATTACTCAGGGACTTGCTAAGTTGCTAAGGCTAGGTTTGAACCTGCAATCCTCCTGACTCTGAGCCTCCTGAGTAACTGGACTTAAAGGCATGCACCACCATGTCTGGCTCTCTTTGACCTTTAATATGTACTTAATCAATACAGATAGAGGTTTTTCTTGGGGACTCTGAATCCTGAATAGACATATCAAATATAATACCTATAACATAAAATAGGAACAGTTTAGAAGTTTAAAGATTTCTGTATTTAGGTGAACTAGGACAATGTTAAGTGGAGGTAGACTGAAAAGTTAAGATGAGCACTGTAATCCTAAGGAAACCCTTATGAAAATAGTGCAAAAAATAAAGCTAGCAAAAAAGTTAAAATGGGATTCAAAAAACAGTTGAAATCATTCAAGAGGTCACTTTTGAAGGACAGTTTCAGTGCATAAGAAGTCATTTGGCTGTCTTTTTCTACCAATTATTTGTATAAATCACTCCGATTTCTCCTGGACACCTTTGTTTGTCCCTGAAAAGAAAAAAAAGCCCTCAATCATATAGTCATTGCCTGTACATTTGTTACTTACTGATTTGTAACCTTTTCTCCAAAAGGAAGCAGCTTAAAATTACCAGGGTTTTTTTTATCTTACTGCTTTCCCATGGGCAGTCTTTAAGGCAGAACTGGAAGACTGACTGACATGAAGGATCCCATTCACAGCTCATTCCTGTAGCTCTTGTCCACAGCCCTCAGTTGCTGGCCATGGGGGACTCCCTTTAAGTGACTGTCCAGTGGAAGATGGCTTAGCCAAGAGTGAATGATGCAAGAGAGAGCAGAGCAAGAAGGAAACCCCAGTGCCTTTCTCTGCGGCTGCACACCATTGATTCTGCTTTGTCTCTTCACCAGAGGTGAATTTCATAAGTCCAGCCACTTTCATGGGGAGAGAAACTGGTTTCTCTTCTTGAGTATCAAGGAACTTGTGATCAGTTTACAACCACTACAGTCATCCTTCTGACCTCAGATTATTCATATTCCTTCCATATAGAAAGCACAATAACCACTTTCAATTCAAGATTTCCAAAAGACTCATTTCATCACCTTCCTGATTGCCATGTCCTGAGCTTCTCTTCACCTCCACATCCTTCTGCCCTGATGTTCTGTATCACCTCAGACCCAGACCATGGAGTTGGCTGTCTAGGCACTGAGACCTCTGAAATCCTAAAACAAATAAAATTTTCATCCTTCGTGTTGTTCTTGTCAGTCTCCTTTTGGTCACCATGACTCAAAGCTGACTAAAACCTTCCAGTTTTGAATCAGACTAAGTTTGTAGGACACTCCCTCCCTGAATTGGAAATATATTTCTTCTGCTGAGAGAAGGAAGCTGAAGGCCAGATCCCCCACCCTGGCAGTCTCCACAGCAGATGGGAGCAGAGATGCCCACTCAGGCCTGTCTGTCTGCAGAATCACCAAATCTGAATAAGCACCTTTCCTGCCCATGTCACTTCCCTGCCTCTTCTTTACAAATTCTGTGAATATTCAGGTATTTTGGAGATGAAACTTTTGAAACAATAAGTTTCTTCCATCTTTCTTCAATGCTGGCTTTAAATAAAACCCAGGTTCCTACCAAGTTGATTTCAAAATTTCCTGGAGCAGAGAACATTATGGCCTGGCCTCCTTCCTCCCAGGCAGGATTAGAGCTGCCCAATAACAATTAAGTCCTAACCACCTCTTCTCAGAGTGGGATACTGTGCTGCTTGGAAACATTCTGGCCATTTTTACATGAGTTCATGGAGAGAGAGAGAGCAAGGAGAAGGAAGAAAGGAGGAGGAGGAGTAAGACCTCATGTTCTCATCTTATGTGGCACAGTTTTATTGGTTTGGGGCTGTTCCCTCCCTCCCTCCCTCCCTCCCTCTTTTCCTTCCTTCCTTCCTTCCTTCCTTCCTTCCTTCCTTCCTTCCTTCCTTCATTTCCTTCCCTTTCTCCACTCATAACCATATTTAACATCAATTATCTCATAAATATCCTGTCTCCAAACACAGTTACATTGGGATTAGAACTTCAACAAATGAATTTTCCTGGGTGGGTGGGGTGATACAAGCACTGGGTCCTCCCCAAGACCCTTTCTGCATGCAGGACATTCATCTATCCAATACCCTCCCAAACCTAACTCAATCCAGCATCATTTCTAATATTTTCTGTCCATAGTCTCCTCTACATGTTATTCAAATTAGATATGGGTCCAACAGACACATGATACAATTCATCTTGAAGCAGATTCAACTGCATTGTTTCCCTATACAGTTTTTTTTTTCTTTATTATAAAGGTTACGTGTAAATTTTTTTTCTGGTGCTGGGGATTGAACCCAGGGCCTTATGCTTGCAAGGCAAGAACTTTACCAACTGAGCTATATCCCCAGTCCTGTGTAAATTTTTTAAAACTAATTTTAGTAAAAGTATATAAAGGAAAATAAAAAATGCCATTGATTCTATAACCTGGAAAGAACCATTGTATATACTCTTGTATGTTTATTTCTTTCCAATATTTTTCTATGTTGAGATAGATAATACAGATGTAGGTATAAAAATCTTTGTTATTAAATTCAGTATATACTGTGTTATTTCACATTGATTCCATCTCAGAAGACTTTCTTACACCAATAAATACTTTTAAAATGAAAAAAAATAGTACCAGAAAAGAAGTAGCATAATTGGAAAAGTATTGGTAAGGAAGACAGAAGGACTATAAGAGCACAAGGCTATAAATAAAGGGCTTTCAACAACTGAACACTATGAATACGAGAAAAGTTGAGAGTAAGGAATGATTTTAAAATCTCAAGAAATTTTCTCAGCATCTTCAGTCCCCCCAAATTACGTTTGAATTGCCCCCAAGCAAATGAAAGTAGACCCATGGCCAGATTCCTTTGGATTGAATTTTAGGATAGTAGATAAAAAAACCCCTGAACATTTCAAGAGGCAGGAAAACCAGCTTTGGAATCTAGAAAATGTTGAAGCAATATCACATGTATTCTAAGTGAAAATATTTTCAACACAGAATTCTGTACTAAGTTAAAGTTGGAACAAGAGATAGGGAGTCCTAAAGGCATTTCATGTTTAGGGGTTCAGAATTTTCTGTTCCATGTTCCTACAGGATATGGCTAAATGAAGTGAAAAAGAAAAATGATGGAGAAAACCAAGAAAAGCGGACATGTGAAAGGTAGGTAATAGGGGAGTCGGCACAAGAGAGGGAGGCAAAGTATCCCTGCATGAGGTGAAGGAGATCTGGAAGTTACCCTCACTCCATTTGGGACGGCATCCAGTCCAGGTCTGGCAGGACTGAGAGCTCTAGGAAAGCATCTTCACACAACTAAGTTGGTGGAACCTGGATGTACTTGAATATACTCGTGGAGACTGTCTCAGTCTGTTTGGCTGCTCTAACAGAACACCACATATTGAGTAAATTATGAAGAACAGATATTTATTTTCTCACCATTATTAAGTTTAGGAAATCCAAGGTCAAGGCACTGGCATCTAACTAGGGCCCTCCTGCTGTTTTCTCATGTGGTAGGAGGTAAGGGCAAGAGAGAGAGAGAGCAAGAGAGGCAGGAGGGGCCAACCATTTCTAAGATAACCTACTGATCTATCTATGAGAGCAGGACCCTGATGGCTCACCCACCTCCCATTAAGGTCCCATCTCCCCACATCACCACACTGAATATCAACTTCCAACACATGAACTTTGGACACACATTGAAACCATATCAGAGACCCTGGGGGAGAGTTTGGGAAAGTTCCAGTGATGAGTACAGTAGAAACTAAGCTAATGAAGGAAGAACACTTTTATTAACTGGGGGGAAGTTAAAACTCAGGTCAAAGAAACAAAGTAATAAAAGCCACAAGTCTAGATGTGAAGAACATTTCCATAGTCAATATAATGTAAACGACATTGATCTAACCAAAGTTATAAAATGACTGTCCAGGATAGGGGCATGTGACGGGAAGCTGCCACTAGAAGTGCAACATGAAACAAACGAACAGCTACTACAACAACAACAAATCAAGCAGCCAAACTAGCATTCTATCTGGGACACATAGGTAACAGGTAACAACAAAAACATCAGGCAAGAGAAGTAAATCAGGCTGCCTCTGGGATCAGGATATGGGGCTACATGGAAGACTGGGGTCATTTGTCTTTTTCCCAAGCCTTGTAGAAATATCTATCTGTCCTTTCAAATGATTCTACCAGAGAAACAAAAATTCAATGTTTAAAAAGGGAGCATGAGAAAAGGGACTCAGACATCACTTTATAAAGTGTATCAGAGAAATGGGGTAGTAATGGAGGAAGAAGACATAGGATTAGGTGGTGTGTTTTTAAAAAATATTTTCTATTTGTTCTAATTGGTTATACATGACAGTAGAATGCATTTTGACACAGCGTACATAAATGGAGCATAACTTCTCTTCATCTGGTTGTACATGATGTGGAGTTACACAGGTCTTGTAATCATATATGCACATAAGGTAATAATGTCTGATTCATTCGACTATCATTTCTGCCCCCAGGCCTTGTCCTCTCCTTTCAGTGTCCTTTGTCTAGTCCAAAATACCTCTATTTTCCCCACCCTCCTCATTGTGAATTAGCATTGCATATCAGAGAAAACATTCAGGCTTTGGTTCTTTGGGATTGGCTTACTTTGCTTAGCATAATATTCTCCAGTTCCATCCATTTACTGGCTAATGCCATAATTTCATTCTTCTTTAAGGCCAAGTAATATTCCACTGTGTATGTGTACCACAATTTCTTTATTCATTCATCTGTTGAAGGGCACCTATGTTGGTTCCATAGTTTAGCTATTGTGAATTGAGCTGCTTTAAACATTGATGTGGCTGTGTCACTATAGTATACTGATTTTAAGTACTTTGTGTATAAATCTAGGTGTGATGACTGGGTCAAATGGTGGTTCCATTCCAAGTTTTCTGAGAAATCTCCATATTGCTTTCCATAGTGGTTGCATCAATTTGCAGTCCCACCATAAAAGTATGAGTGTATCTTTTCCCCCACATCCTCACCAACATTTATTGTTGCTTGTGTTCTTAATAATAGCTATTCTGAATGGAGTGAGATGAAATCTGTTTTTCTCTGCTCTCATGAATTGATTGTTTCATTGTGGTAGGATAGGTGGAGAAAATTTTTTATTTTTAAATTTTTTTCATTTTACAGACTGCATTTTGATTCATTGTACACAATGGGGTACAATTTTTCATTTCTATGGTTGTACACAATGTAGATTCACACCATTTGTGTAATCATACATATACATAGAGTATTCCTGTCTGTCTCAGTCCATTATCTTTCCCTCCCTCACCACCCGCCTCCCCATTTCCCTCTATAGAATCTGAAGTTCCTCCATTCTTCTCTTACCCCTCACCCAATTACATATCATCATTCACTCATCAGAGAAAGCATTTGGCATTGGTTTTTTAGGATTGGTTTATTTCACTTAGCATAATATTCTCCAATTCCATCCCTTTACCAGCAAATGCAATAATTTTATTCTCCTTTATGACTGAGTAGTATTCCATTGTGTATATATACCACAGTTTCTTTACCCATTCCTCAATTGAAGGGTCTCTAGGCTGGTTCTATAGTTTAGTTATTGTGGATTGAGCAGCTATAAACATTGATGTGACTACTTTACTGTAGTATGCTAATTTTAAGTGATTTGGATATAATTAAAGGAGATATAATTAAAGGAATAGGATAGCTGGGTCAAATGGTGATTACATTCCATGTTTTCTGAGGAATCTCCATACTTCTTTCCAGAGCGCCTGGACCAAATTGCAACTCCACCAGCAATGTATGAGTGTGCCATTCTCCCCACATCCACGCCAACACCTTTTTTTTCTTGTGTTCTTGATTATAGCCATTCTAATTGGTGTTAGATGAAATCTCAGGGTGGTTTTAATTTGCATTTCTCTAATTACTAGAGCTGATGAGCACTTTTTCATATATTTGTTACTAACATATTCTTTTGGCCTACTTTCCCCCCATGATGATTTCATGATGTAAGTCTGGAATTTCAAATCATAGCAAGAGACACTTATGATTGATGTGATTTTTGGTATAAGAACACCTGTGACCCTGTGATCAGGGCTGATCTCCCAATAGCCATTTTGGGGGTATTGTGTGAGACAGTCAGCCGACTGGCTTATTAAAGACTCTTAAATTTGGACTTCTCAGTGGTGAATGATCTGTTATTAAGTTGCAACACATAACACTACTTTTTCTTCTATTTGGTGTAGGATCTCTGGTCTAATTCTTAGATCCTTGATCCATTTTGAGTTGAGGTTTGTACAGGGAGAGATAGGGGTTTAATTTCATTTTGCTGAGTAAGGATTTCCAGTATTGCCAACACCATTTGTTGAAGAGGCTGTCTTTTCTCCATTATTTGACACCTTTTTCAAACATGAGATAACTGTACTTATGTGGGTTTGTCTCTGTGTCTTCTATTCTGTACCATTGGTATACCTGTCTATTTTGGTGCCAATACCATGCCATTTTTGTTACTATTGTTCTATAGTAGGGTTTAAGGTCTGGTATTGTGATACCTCCTGCATCACTCTTCCTGCCCAGGATTGATTTGGCTATTCTGGGTCTTTTTTTTTTTTAAAACAAAATTGTATTTATTTCCAAAAATATATACTTATTAGAAAAAAAAGGAATTCTAATTAGAAACTTTATATTTCAGTTTGTCTATGTCATGGGAATACCTCATGGTCTCAAAGTATTTTGATTAGTTTTTTTTTATTGTCTTTTTTTTCTTTTTTTATTTGCTTATTGATTCATTGAGCACAAATGGAGTACAGCTATTGTTTCACTGGTTGTACACAAAGTAGAATCACACCATCTGTGCATTCATACATGTACACAGGGCAATGATGTCTGTCACACATTCTGTTAATATTCTTACCACCCCA
>JAJEJO010046323.1:1998-18630 GCA_020662805.1 Glaucomys volans | reverse complement strand
CCTTTTTTTTTTTGCAGTGCTAGGGATGGAACCTAGGGCCTGTGCATGCAAGGCAAGCACTCTAACAACTGAGCTATATCCCTAGCCCAATATTTCATTTTTTTGAGGCTATTGTGAATGGGGTAGTTTTCCTATTTCTCTTGCACTGGATCCATCACTGATGTATAAGAACACATTTGATTTAGGGGTGTGAATTTTATATCCTGCCACTTTGCTGAATTCATTTATGAATTTTAGAATGTTTCTGGTGGAATATTTTGGATCTTTTAAATATAGAATCATGTCATCTGCAAATAGTGATAGTTTTCCTATTTGTATCCCTTCAATTTTCTTCTTCTGTGTAATTGCTCTGGCTAGAGTTTGAAGAAAGATGTTGAATAAAGGGGGTGAAAGAGGGCATCCTTGACTTGTTCCAGTTTTTAGAGGAATGCTTTCAACTTTTCTCTATTTAGAGTGATGTTGGGCTTGGGTTTAGCATGGATAACTTTTCACCATGTTGAGGTATATTCCTAGTATCTCTAATTTTTATTGTGTTTTGAACATGAAGGAGTGCTGTAATTTATCAAATGCTTTTTATTCATCTAGTGATATGATCATATGATTCTTGTCTCTAAGTCTCTTGATGTGATGAATTATATTTATTGATTTCTGTGTGTTGAACCAACTTTACATTCCTGGGATGAACTCCACTTGATTGTGGTGTACCATCTATTTAATGTTTTTGTATGCAATTTGCCAGAATTTTATTGAGAAATTTTTGTATCTAGGTTCATAAGGGATATAATATTGATATGTTTGAAGTTCTCTTTCCTTGATGTCTTTGTTTTTGGTATCAGAGTGATACTACCTTCACAGAATGAGTTTGGAAGGGTTCCCTCATTTTCTATTTCATGGTATAGTTTGAGAAGTATTAGAGTTAGCTCTTCTTTGAAGGTCTTGTAGAACTCACCTGAGAATCCATCTGGTTCTGGACTTTTCTTAGTTGGTAGACTTTTGGTGGCATCTTCTGTTTCATTGCCTGATACTGATCTGTTCAAATTGTGTATGTATCCTGGTTCCATTTGGGTAGTTAATATGTATCTAGAAATTTGTCAATGTCTTCAAAATTTTCTATTTTATCAAAGTATAAATTTTCAAAATAATTTCTAATTATCTTCTATATTTCAGTAGTGTTTGTTGTGATATTTCCTCTTTCATCATGAATATTATTGAGTTTTTTCTCTTCATTAGCACAGCTATGGGTTTATCAATTTTATTTATTTTTTTCAAAGAACCAACTTCTTGTTTTGTCAATTTTGAAAACTGTTTCTTTTGTTTCATTCATTGATTTTAGCTCTGATTTTAACTATTTCCTGTCTTCTACTTTTCGTGTTGATTTGTTCTTCTTTCTAGGTCTTTGAGATGTAATGTTAGATCTTTAATTCATTGTCTTTCTATTCTTTTAATGAATAAGCACAGTGCAATGAACTCTCCTCTTAGCATTGCCTTCACGCTGTCCCAGAGAGTTTGATATGTTATATCACTATTTTCATTTACCTCTAAGTATTTTTTCATTTCATCCTTTATTTCTTCTACTCTCCACTCGTAAGTAGCCCCTGCCATACTCACAGGCACAAAGAAGAGCCTCAGTCACATCCAGGAAACTGCCTTCCTTTCTTATCCTAAACTGGACTTCAAGGAGATCTGGTCCTTGGATTTACTGAATCCTTAACAATTGTTTATTTTTATTTTATTTTATTTTATTTTATTTTATTTTATTTTATTATTTTATTTTATTTTATTTTATTGTGGTTCTGGGGATTGGACCCAGGGCCTTGTGCTTGCAAAGCAAGCACTCTACCAACTGAGCTATATCCCCAGCCCAACAATTGTTTATTGATTATGTGCCCATCACTTGCAATACAACAAGCCAAAGCCAGATGTATTCACTGTCCTCAAGGAGCTTACCTTCCAATGGGAGAGAGCAGAGTGATTTAGAGAAAAGGAGTAAAATAGGAATAGTGGAGATGCTTGTAACTTTTAATTATTTTAATGATTATCCACAGAGTAGGATTTACTTAGAAGAGACATTTGAGCACTGCAACACATATTTTGGACTACACAGGGGAACAACAGACTGCAGCAGGATTGGGAGTGGGCAGACTTCGGGAAGGACTTCCTATATGTGATTCTGGGACATGAAGTTTGTGGATCCTATGATGGCTTCTTTTTTGTGTCTCATGGAGGCTTACTAAAATCCTGAAGATTGGGGACCCTGAAGTTCCTGGTATTTGGATGGAGGTCAGGAGAGGAGGGAGCAAGATGAGGTGGGGTCCCCTCCATCTCCATCTCTGTGCTCTTCTCTTGCCTTCAGAGTTTGAGGTGTAAGTGAATCTGACATGTTCAACAAATGCCAGAGTCCCGAACCTGGAGGACAGTCACCACCTGGCAGGATCTAAAATAGAGGTCTTTCTACCTTGCAGATTCTCTGAACAGTAATAAAGAGACAGGGTGCATATGAGAATAATGCACAACATCTTGTCAACACCCTTTCTTATAGTTTCATGCAGAAATTATATTTGGAATGTACCAAATTTAATAAAATACTAGTTAATTTCATCCATTACTTTTTATCTTTAAAAACATACTAGGAAATTTATGATTGCTTCTATGACTCACATTTGTGGTTCAAATTATGCTTTTATTGGCTAGCACAGTTGAATAAGCTTGATAATTTTATCTTCTATGTTCAGGTCTGTGATTAATTTTAATTTGTTTTTGTACATGGTGTTTGTTCTTTCCATGTCTCATTGTTCACCTCCATTTGTTGAAAAGACTAACCTCTCCCCATTGGATACTTTGAGGCCCTTTCCATCAGCACAGATGTGCAGTTCTAGTTGTGCATCTTTATTCTGCCCTAGAGATGAAGACTATCCTGTGCCAGGGCTTCTTTGTTTTTACTTTTTTACTACCTGAATACAGTAGGAAATCTTGAAATCAGATAGTGTGCATCTTCCAAGTACAATTTATTTTGACTATTCGAGTTTTTTTCACTTTCATACTAATTATAGAATTCATCTTGTCAGTTTCTAAAAACATAACCTATTTGATTTCAATTGGAACTACATTTTATCAATAGATCAATTTTGAGAAAACTGATACCTTGTGAATATTGGACATTCCAATCCTTGACTATAGTATTTCTATTTAGTTTTTCTTTACTTTCTCTTGATGATGGTTTATAGATTTTAGTGTAAAGTGTTCCTGTTGTTGTTTAAATATTAGGTGTCCCCCAAAAGCTCATGTGTGGGAAAATGCAAGAAGGTTTAGAAGTGAAATGATGGGATTAAGAGAATCTTAACCTATTGACTGAATAAATTACTTGATAAAGATTCACTGAATGGTGACTGTAGGCAGGTGGAGTATGGCTGGAGGAGGTCAGACCCTGGGAGCATGCCTTGGGGTATATACTTTGTTCTTGTTGAGCCCAACTCTCTTTCTGCTTCCTGATCTGATGTCCTGAGTTGACTTCCTCTGCCACCCCCTTCTGCTATGATGTGCTGCCCCACCTGGAGCTTGGAGGAATGGAGTCAGCCATCTATGGGTAGGGACCACTAAAACTGTGAGCCACTTAATAAACTTTTGTTCCTGTCAGCTCTTTTAGTCAGGAGCAAAAATGTTTACCTAGATTCTAAGAATAGCAACCTAAATATTTTCTTCCAATGTTATTATACACGGAACTTAATTATTGTTATTTTCCAAGTATTTCCAAATATCCATGCTTGTACATGGAAATACAATTGACTTTGTACCTTGCAGTGTTCTCAATTCATCTATTCTCAGAAATTTCTTTGCCTAAGGATTTTCTAATCATGTCACCTGCAAATTAAGACAATTCATAATCTATAAATTGAAATATAATCTTTACAATCTACATCCCATTATAGGGCAGGCCCCAAATGATGAAGTTAGACCCCCTTGCAAAGGCTTCTGGCAGTCTATATGTTCAGTGTGCAGTCAAGGTCACAAACACTCTGATTCAGACTGTGTGCTCAAGGTCATAAACATTTGCTTGTGAGCATGTGCCACTGATGTAACCTGTACCTTCTTTGTTTGTCCTGCATATTTTGAGAAGTCTGTGGAGAGGATTCAGGGTGCTATAATAAGACTGGTTGGGGGCTTAAGGTAGAGGTGGGAGCTGGCTAGAGGCTGCTGCCTGCCACCTTTGAGTAAAGTACGCCTACTAACTGCATCTTGCATCTTCTTCCACCTGCTGGGATCCCAAAATTGTTCACCTAAGTCTGAGCCCATGCTTGACACCCTTTTATTTCTATTTCTTGCCTGAAGACTCTGGCTAAGATGTTGAGTTACAGTGTGTAGCAGAAGAGCTGGGAGTCAACATACTTGCCCATATGTTATGGTTTGGATCATGAATGTCCCCCAAAGGCTCAATATGCTAAAGGCTTGGTCACCAGTCTAATGGGAGGTGATGGAACATTTAGTAGGTGGGATCCAGTGTAAGGACATTCGTTTATTAGGGGTGTGTCCTTGGAGATGCTGAGACCTCAGAGCCCTCCTCTTTCTCTTTGCTTCCAGGCATCAAGAGATGAACAAACCTTATCTGCAACATGCCCCTGCTGTGAGGTACTCCACTGTGCCCCACAGGCCCAAGCAATGGGGTGAAGTAACTATGGACTGACACATCTGAAATATTGATGGGAAATAAACCGATCCTCATTTAATTTGATTTATCTCAAGTAGATTAAGCTGATTTATCTCATGTTGATGGTACAGCAATACAAATCTGATTAACACAGTATCTTCAATAAGAAGCACCTCACCATAAAAAACATAGTTAGCTGTAGTTTTTTCAGAGATGTCCCTTATTGACTGAAGAGGTTTGCTAAAAGATTTGGTCAAGAAAAGGTTTTGAATATTAATAATGCCTTTTCTTTGAGGAGATGATCTTGTAATTATTCTCCCTTGTCTTATTAATAGGGTAAATTTGGATTCATTTTTAAATATTCATTCTAATTTATAGTTTAGGATAAAACAAACTTCATCATAGTGTTATAGACTTGATTTGTTGATATTTTTAAAAGATTCATGAGAAATGTTATTCCAAACTTTCATACTTTTCTATGGGAACAATTTCAACTTTAAATAAATGTATAGATTTATGCAATTATCATCACAACACAATTACAGAATAATTCCTCACCCTGGGAGATTTTTTTCATTCCAAATTTCCCTGTCCCCACTTCCAGGACTAGGCAAAGAGTCATCTGCTTTTGAATTCTATAGATTTGCTTTACTGGACATTTCATATAAATGGAAGCATGTACTATGCAATCTATTTTGTTTGGCTTTTTTCATTTAGCATAGTGTGTGTGTGTGTGTGTGTGTGTGTGTGTGTGTGTGTAATGCATGCATGTGCATGTGGAATGCTGGGGACTGAACCCAGGGTCTTGTACAATGCTAGGCAAGCGCTCTACCATTGAGCTACATCCAGGCCTACCATAAGGTTTTTGAGGTTAACACATATTGTATCATGTATCAGTACTTTATTCCTTTTTATTGGTGAATATTATTCCACAGTATGGATGTACCTCACTGGGTTTATCAAGTCACCAGATGAGGTGGTGTGGATAGCTTTTACCTAAAAATTTCATTAAAATTGTATTAAAACTTGTGGATCTGTTTAGGTTATCTCTGACATCTAGTGTGTACATACTGTATCTGCAGATTCATGAGAGCATTTCAGAGGATATTTCCTAGAAAAAGAAATATGATGCCAATGATTCATGATATCTAATTGTATATTACTATACATAATGATAAGGTAGTCGGTATTAGGTCACTGTCCAGATGAGTTGATCCAGTTTGCAATGTCACCAATTGTATGTGAGTGGCTGTTTCCCCACTTCATCTCCAACACTGAAGGCTGGCTTCCTGTGTTTTAGTATGTAACCTAGGTCATAGCACCATGATTCAGTATGTGTAATCATAGTCATAGACTTTTGTTTGTGAACATGCACCCACTTAAGTAACCTATTGGCAATGTACTTTCTTTTTTTGGTCTGCATATAAAAAAGGCCTATAGAAATGGCTCAGGGGGGCTAAATGGAAGTGGCTAGTGGTCCCCAGTGCAAAAGCTGGAGCTTGAGGCAGGTTAGAGGCTATTGCTGCCTCTGAATAAAGAATGTCTACTATTCCAACCATGCCTCAATAACTTCTTTAACCTGCTGGGATCTTGATTCTGCTTCCTGGGTCTGAGCCCCTGTGGGACAGTTATGTATTTATTTTTCATGTATATATATTCCACTCACCCTTAACCAAATTTCCTCTTTCTTGGAGGAATCTTCCTAGGTCACTGTTACTTCACACTATTTTGAATTGCCTATTGACACATCTTTTATATTGTTATTTTATGTAACTTTATGTAACCCAAAAAATAGTGAATAATCACTTTGTGAGTAATGTGTATCTTATTCGGCATGGGCTGCCATAGTAAAACACACTTGACTGGGTGGCTTAAGCAACAGAAATTTGTTTTCTTACCATTCTGGGGTCTCTAAGGTCCAGATCCAGTTGCCAGGTGGTTTAGTTCCAGGTGAAGCCTCTCTTCCTGGCTTGTAACAAAGATACATAACAAAGATAACCTCTTTTCTAGCTTCCATTAACAGTTTTCATTTTCACTGAGACCTCATCAGAATGGCTGTTCACAGCTGTACTTTTACCAACACTGGTCATAATGATGTGCGTGTTTTCTAGAATCATAGAGACTTTACCTATAGATTTGGTTTTTTTTTCCTTAGTTTTCATCAGAATTGTTTTAAACATCTACAGTCTTTTCAAGGAAGAATAGGCTTTTCTACCATGCACCTCAGAACACTTCCAACCTTAACCTGTTACCCAGTTCCATAGCCTCTTCTACATTTATGGTATGTTACAGCCAAACTCCATTTTGATACCAAAATATGTCTTTATCTGCTTGGTCTGATATAAAAAAATAACACAGACTAAGTGGATTAAAACACAGAAATTTGTTTTTTCACAGTTCTAGAAACTGAAAAGTCCAAGATTAAAGTTTTGGTTGATTGAGTTTCTGGAGAGGGCTCTTTCTGGTCTGGAGATAACTCTCTCCCTGTATCCACATGATGTTACAGTTTGGATCTTAAATATCCCCAAATCTCATATGTTCAAGGTTTGGTCCCCAGTGCAAAAGCATCAGAGATGAGACCTTTGGATGGTAATTGGATTGTGAGGGCCGTCATCTCATAAGTTGATTAATCCATTCATGAATTTGAAAGTTAATCAGCTATGGGGGCAGTGTGGTAATTTGAGGTGGTGGGGCCTAGTTGGAGGAAGTAGGTCATTGGAGACATGCCCTTGAAGGATGTATGTTGTCCTTAGCTCCTTTCTCTCTCTTTGCTTCCTGCCCCCATGAAGCACGCAGCTTGTTCTACCACATTCCCCCACATGCTTTGATGGAACCAAGTGACCATGGAGTGAAACCTCTGGAACCAGGAGTCAGAATAAACTTTTCCTCTTTTTCTTTTTTTTTTTCTCAGATATATTGTCTCCGTACCTGCCTATAGAAAGAAAAAGGAAATCACACTCTTCCTTTTAAAATTAAGACCATCAGCACTATTGGATTAGGGCTCTGTCATTATGATCTCATTTAACCTTAATTATTTCCTAAGAGATGATTTGCAAACATAGTCACATTGGAGGTTAAAGTGTTAACATGGATTTAGGGTGAATCCTGTCACTACATTCTGCCCTTTGTCCCTAAATTCATGTCCTTATCACATGCAAAATATATTTTTTCCACCCAGTGGTCCTAACCGTCTTAACTCTTTCCAGCATCACTTCTAAAATGTAAAGTCAAAGTCTAATCTAAATATTATCTAGAGCAGATATGGGACAGACAATTCACCCTGAGACAAAATTCTGATGTAGACCCATGAAATCAGACAGGTTATATATTTCCAAAATATAGCCATGTGCTGAGAATAGGTTATCCCAAACTTAGCAAGACAAATTTCATTAGATCTTAATAATCAAAAATAATTCTCTTTGGTTTGATGCTATGTCCTCCACACCCACTGGAATAGTGGCATCACCTACATCCCCTAGGGCCCTTCATGGAAGCCCTGCCCCCCACATTCTACTGTGTAGCCTACTCACTACCCACCAGGCTCTGATGATGGCATCCTGACCTGCTAAAACTGGGACAGGGACATCACTCTTTGAATCCAAAGTGGAGTCAGCCTTGCTGCTACTCCTGCTTCTGCTAAGATGTCCGCTTGATTTTCTGTTTCACCCATACTAATTTTAATATGTGGTTTCTCAGCCACACTCCTAAGTATTCTCTGTGGGACAAACTTTCTCAATTCTTGCAGCATGGACAGAATTTTCTGAAACTTCAAGTTCTGGTTCCTTTTTGCCCAAAATTTCCTACAATTTCTCTCTCACCTCTCACATTTTACACATTGGTAAATAGAACCTACATGTTTGCCAAAGTTGATCAGTGAATTCAGCTGAAGCTGGTGCTTTCTGTTTTGGATTAATTATTCATTCATTTTTTAGAAATACAGTTATGTTTAGATTGTCCATTTCTCCTAATGAAGGTCTGGCAGGTTAGGTTTGTCAGTCGTCATTATTGTGGGAACATTGTATTTTGACTGGACTGGTTTTTGCTAAATCAGTAGTGATAAACTAAGAAATGGGGGTTCAGCTCAGTGGTAGAGCACATGCTTAGCATGTGTGAGGCCCTGTGTTCAATCCCCAGAACCCCCCCCAAAAAGTAAAATAATTTTTTCTTTCATTTACTCTTTTTCTAATACGCTTCCTTTCTTCATGTACACCTGACTTTCTGATCTATACAAATTCCCTATTCTCTAATGAATTTTTTAAAAAACATTTCTTATAGGGGGTGTATTGGCAATAATTCCCTGAATTTTTATCTGAGAAAGTCTATTTTCCCTTTAATTTTGAAAAACAATTTCACAGACTTCAGAAGTCTAGGTGGTATTTTTCTTTCAATGTTTAAATATTCCACTATTTTCTTGCCTGCATGCTTCCTGACAAGAAGTCATACATCAGTCTTATAGCTGCTCCTCTATATATACTGGCTTCCTTCAAAACGTTTCCTTTACCTTTGATTTTCCACAGTTTAAATATGATTTAACTAGCCCATATTTATCCTGCTGCTGTTCTGTGAGTTTCCTGGTTTTGTAGGGTTGTGTCTGACATTAATTTGGGGTCATTCTCAGACATTATTGCTTCAAATATTGCTTCTATTCCATTCTCTTTCTCCCCTTTCTGATATTTGCATGACTCACTGTGTACCTTTGTAGTTGTCCAAAGTTCGTGGAGATTCCGTTCCTTTTTTTTTTTTTTTTTTTTGATCTTTTTTTCTGTTGACTTTTTGGATTTGGAAGTTTCTGTTGATATATATGGAACCTCAGATATTCTTTTCTCAACTGTATCAAGTATACTAATGAACCCATCAAAGACTTCTTCATTTATATTAGTGGTTCTTCTGTTCATAGAATTTCTAACTCTGTGCTCACATTATCTGCTTGTTCTCCCATGCCATCTTTATTTTCTATTACAGCCATTCCTCTATTAATCACAGTCTGATTTCAGTTGTTTTAAGTTCGCAGTCTGACAGTTCCATCACCCCTGTTATATCTGGATCTACTTGCAATGCTTGGTCTGTTTCTTCAAGCTGTTATTTTTGCCTTTTAGTATGCCTCATAATTCCTTTATGAAAGGCAGACATCTGACATGATATACTGGGTAAAAAGAGCTCATGTTTGACCTTTAGAGATGTGATTGCAAGATGTGGGCTTGGGGAGGAAGGTTCTGTATTTCTGTCCCCAGGTCTAGTCTTAGTGAGCCTAAGCCCCTGGGCTGAGGTCTTCACAAGTACTTTTCACATTTTTTTGGTTCATTTTTTTTCTGTCTATCACTTTAGGTGGCAGAAGGTTGTTAAAAGGGGCTAGAGTAGAGTATTCCCTTCTGCTATGTGGAAGGTTTAGAGCAGACTGGAGTTTGGTATTTCCTTTCCCTCAGATTGGCTTTGCTTTAGCAATTTTTTCTTGAGGGCAGAACTTATTAAGAACAGAATTCTCAGTGTTCTTCAGAATGGTCACTCACGCCCTTCTCCTGAGGAAGCTGGAGATTTTTCTCCATATCATTAGTATGAGAACCTGGAGGCAAAACTTGCAGAACTCTGAGCCCTCCTGCCGCCCATTATTATTGCATTCCCTTAAAGTTATTTTAATCTTATATTTGTATAAATTTGGCCTTCTGCAGTTTGTCAGTGACAGTCAGGTTTTCCCACCCAGCACTGGTTCCCTCATAGTTTCTGAGCTGGTTAAGCTGTGATTCTCTCTGTCTGCCTGTCTGTTTGCTCCAATCTGGGGACAACAGTTTCTCCTGTGTTCTCACTTCTCTGTCAGATCTAAGGAAAGGTATTTTCTTCAGTTTGTTTAGTTTTTCCTTGTTTGTAGAACAGAGTGATGACTCCTAAGCTCTGCACTTGCTGTACCAGAAACTGGCAGAATGAAGTTTCCTTTGGATGTCTTTCCTTGTCTGGTTTGGTATCAGGGTACTATTAGCCTCATGTGTTTAACTGTATTTGTTGTTATTATTATTCTTCCTCTGTTTTCTTGTAGAATTTATGTAAAATTGGCATTAATTCTTAAACAGTTTATAGAATTTATACCTGCAAAGACATCTGAATCCTAAGCTTGTAGTTTTCTTTGTGGAATATTTTCAAATTATAAATCTAAATTCTTAATTCATACAGGACTTTTCATTTTTCCTATTCTGTCTTGATTCAGTTTGGTGTGTGTGTTTAAAGGAATTTGTCTATATCATATCAGCTCTTGGCTTAATTACCTTCTGTTACTATAATAAAATGCCTAAGATAATCAACTTGAAAAGAGACAAGTTTTTTAAAACATTCTTTTTTAGTTGTGCATGGACACAATACATTTATTTTATTTATTTACTTTTTATGTGGTGCTGAGACTTGAACCCAGGGCCTCACACATGCTAGGTGAGTGCTCTACCTCTGAGCCACAATACCAACACAAGAGGGAAGTTTTTTCCCCCCACAGTTTTGGAAGTTTCAGTCCATGATCTGCTGGCCTGTTGCTTTGGGCCTGTGACAGCACATAATGGGAAGGATGTGGTGACACAAAGCTACCCACAGCATAACCAGGAAGGGATACAGAGGAGGAAGGGGCCAGGGTCCTCCTTTTTCCTTCCAGGTCTTGACTAGATGACTTCAAGACCTCCCACTAGGTCCCATCTCTAAAGACTCCCCCACCTCTCTATAGAGCCCAGCAGGAACTAAGCATTTAACACAAGGAAATCTGTGGGACAGTTAAGCCAAACTATAGCAGTTATCACACTGATTTGTTGGCAGAAGTTATTTATAAAATTATAAATTTTCTTCTATATACTGGTTGCAGGATCCTTCATATTTTGATGATATTTTCTTGAATTAAAAAATTTTATGTTGCATGCAAAAAATACAGAAAATGGGAAAATTCACTAATAGCATACAACATAATTCAAGGCAAGAAGCAATACCCATTTTGTGTCACCCTAATTTCTTGTATAGTACTTGTCTTTAATATGTCTGTTTAGCTTCTCCAGCCAGGATCTGGTAACCTGTCTCATCACCCTTCGTTTTTTCTTTTTTTTTTTTTGGAATGGGGGATTGAAATCAGGGGCACTTGGCCACTGAACCACATCCCCAGCCCTGTTTTGTATTTTATTTAGAGACAAGGTATCACTGAGTTGCTTAGGGCTTCACTAAGTTGCTGAGGCTGGTTTTGAACCCACAATCCTCCTGCCTCAGCCTCCGAGTCACTGGGATTACAGGTATGCACCACCGCGCCTGGCTTTCATCACCCTCCTTTCTACCCAAGGTCTGGTCCACAGTACTTGCTCAGTATAGGCCAGGATGACTCTGGAGATCAGCTGCCTTTTATCAAAATGCCTGGCTTTAGATCTCTGTCCAAAAATTCTGTGTATTATGTGAGTGCGATTGTGAAGGCTGTCAAAACTATTCAGTTGGCCCCATCTTACCCACCTCTTCTTCCCTTCAACTTCTTCCTCACTTACACTGACTCCTCCAGAAAGGTAGCTCCCTCACTCTCTCCCCTTCCCATCTTCTTATCTATCTCCCTATTCCTATCCTCCTCAGCACCTGGACCCACCTCCCACAATATGCCAAGTTCATTATTGCATTCATTCCTCTATGGCCAACCAGTGCACCCCAACCCCTTGCCAAGGGAGAGGGGACAGCACAGTCTCCTGCAATATAGGGCTTTAAACCTATTGGCTGGCTGATTAACTTATTAAAGAACTCAATAAATTAGAATAAACCCTTGTCTCCTCTCTCCTCTGCTCCAAATCTCTTACTAACCGAGAGGCCACACTGCAGTTTGGAGTCAAAGGATTTAGATACCATTTAGTTGGTCCCTGCAAAAGTTCCAGTGCTGACTCCTTAACCACATTCTCTAACTCAGGAATCAGAGACCCAAGCTGGACCACCTCCTCAGAGCCTTTAATGATATGGCTGCTCCTCCCTTCCATGAGCTTTTGTTGAAGCCCCACCAGCAAGTCCAACAGGAACTGCTCCCTTTCTCTTAAGAACTGATGGCCCTGTTCAAACACTGTTACAGCATCTTGCCTGCAGCCCTGGAATTTTGTCTACAGGAAATGCAAAAAGAGAATCATGACTTCTTCAGGGAGTTCAGAGAACACCAGAACATGTGTGAGATCTTTGGGGATGAGTTCAGGACAGGAATCCCTTCCCTCTTGATTCCCTCCAAAATCACACACTCCAACTTTCCCGAGAACATTTTCCTTCTGTGAACACAGAATATTCCCTGGAGATTTCTCTTAGAACCAGAGCCTGAATCTCATCTTCTGATGAAGTCTGAAAATACTGAACTCTATCCCTGTCTCTCCTCAAAATTTCCAGATGGTTTAGAATTTCACCTTATGGGAATAAACAAGACTAATCTCAAAATTAAGGTGAAAATGATGATGACTTGCAAGGCCCTGGGTTCAATCCTCAGTACTGTCAAACAAAAAGAAAAGAAAAAAGAAAATGACTAAAAAGAGAGGAAGATGCAACATGATTCCACAGTGAAATGAAATTCTATGCACTATCACAATAGACATTTGGAGCAGTGTCTATTCAAGTTAATGGAGAATAAATACAGTGAACACTGATGCCTTAGTTTCTTGAAAGGGAAACAAAAGAATAGTCTGTTATTGTTACAACTTCTAAGACTTATGGTATAGTTGTTATTTATATTTACATGATCCTTTCCCATCACAAAAGGATAGAATTTAAATGAAAATTAATTGCTAATATGAAAATAGAAGAAGAAATTAAAGACAAAAATGAGGGAAAGTGTACATGTTGTTTTAGTTCATTTTCTATTACTATAACAAAATACCTAATGCTGGTTTACTTTATGAAGAATGGAAGTTTATTTAACTCACAATTCTGAAGGTTTAAGGGCAGGGCACTGGCATCAGCTCAGCTCTGGTAAAGACCTTAGGGTGTTGACACCACAAGGGCAGGAGCACATGTGAGAGAAATCCTATCACCAGACAGAAAGCCAGAAAGCAGTAAGAGGCTAGTAACAACCTTCTTCAGGCTCCACCTCTTAAAGGTCCACCACCTCCTAACATTGCCACACTTGAGGACCAAGCTCCCAACACAGAATCCTAGGGGAAGAAACTGAAATCATCTACACTCTATCCTATCTTGAATGCATGTTATGTAAGAATGACTCAATTTATTCTAAGATTTCTGTTAGTCAAGGAGAAAAGGGAAACAATGAATCACACATTTTTTCTTTAACCAACAAGAGAAAATACACTCATATGTCAGCAAAAATAATATTTTCCTTAGGATTAAATTTTGAATGAAAACATACAGAAGATATGTACTGAAAACACTTCCTTCAAAAATATTTTTATGTTGATTGCATGTTGAAGAACACACAATGTGAAGCTATATACTGAGAGGGCTGGTATTAAATAATGCTGATTGAGACCTGATACAAATGCCTCAAAAATCAACTCATCCAGGCATTGCAATAGACTTACTCTTATAAAGGCTATGGAAACTGCTTCCCCCAAAGTTCATGTGTTGGAAACTTAATCCTGTAGCAGTGTGGAGAGGTGATATTTTAAGAGGTGATTAGGTCTTGAGGAGTCTGCCCTCATGAATAGATTAATGATGCCATCACTATGGGAATGGGTTTGCTCTCACTGGAATAAGTTCCTTAACAAAGTGTGAGTTTGGTCTCCCCATCCCCTCTTCCCCTTGTGCTGCTGAAGCCTTCATGGTGTTTTAATGCAGCAAGAAGGTCCACACTAGAGACTGGCCCTTTGATCTTGGAGTTCTCAGTCTCCAAATTCATGAGACAATAAACTACTCTTCATTATAAATTACTTAGTCTGTAATATTCTACTATAGCAGCACAAAGCAGACCAAGACATAAACAAACCAATTTTATTATCCAACTTCAAAAATGGAGTTACCACACATGCCTGTAATCCCAGTGGCTCTGGAGGCTGAGGCATGAGGATCACAAGTGCAAAGTCAACCTGAGCAGCATAGAGAAGTCCTAAGTAACTCAGAGAGACTCTGAGTCAAAACAAAAAATGAAAAGTATTGGAATGTATCTTAAGGACCCCTGGGTTCAATTCTTGTACAAAAAATAATGTAGTTACTGAGAACCTTCCATACTAAAACATTTGGACCATCATATCTTTTATAATGACTTTTATTAAAAAAAGATAACAAATATTGGCAAGAATGAGAAAAGGGATTCTTAATACATTGTTAGGCAGAATATAAATTGGTACAGTCATTATGTTAAAAAACGTATGGAAGTTTCTCAAAAATAAAATTATTGTGCGATGTGGCAAATTCACTTCTGGGTATTAATCCAAATGAAGTATGATCAGTCTCCAGCAGATATCTTCATTCCCATGTGCCCTGTGGAATTATTCACAAGACTCAAAATATGGAACCAACCTAAGTATCTACTGAGGGATGAATGGATAGAGAAAATGTACCACATACATACAATGGAATATTATTCATTCTTAAAAAAGAAGAAACTCTTCCCATTTGTGATAAGGTGGAGCTGGAGGACAGGTGGGAAGGATGGGAAGTCACCGGGAACAAAGATTTATAAGAAGATAATTTCTGGAGATTTGTTCTATACCAGAATATGTAAAGCTAATGAAATTTTATTGTATACTTAAAATTTACAAAATGGACAAATCACATGATAAGTGATCTTACCAAACATACACACACACACATAATAATAATAATAATAATAATAATAATAATAGTAATAAAGGGAATGGAGGGAACATTTGGTAAGTGATGGATATGTCTAAGGCCTTGATATTGGTGATGTTGGTGATGTCAGTGATGATTTCTCAGATGTACACTTCTCCTCAAACTCATTGATTTGTACACATTAAATATGTACAGCTTTCCACATGTCAATCATACCTCAGTAAAGTGGTTTAAAAATTGACCCTTGGGGCTGGGGATATAGCTCAGTTGGTAGAGTGCCTGCCTTGCAAGCACAAGGCCCTGCATTCAATCCGCAGCACCGCAAAAAAAAAAAAAAAAAAAAAAAAAAAAAAAGAAAGAAAGAAAGAACCTTATCCTGAAGGAACAGTAGAACTTTTTTGGCTACAAGAACAGACCTGTGTTTAACTAGATTCTTACCCGATAAGGCTGTGCAGCCTTCTCCAGCAGAACAGCAACGTGGTGCCTGTGCTCCCGAGACTCCCGACACATCACACAGAGTATCTGCTGGTCATCTTTGCAGTAGTAATGCAGCTTCTCCAGATGTCTCCCACACAGCTTCTCTGCTCTTTGCTCAGGTGATCTTTCCTCTCTGGGTTGTCTACTTTCATACTTTTGTCCTCAAGATTTTCTCAACCAAACTGACCATCTGCCATACATGGCGTATATTCTCTTTCTTAAAAGCTGTCTTGCAGAGAGAACTACATAATGGCTGCCTGGAAGATTCACAGACCTTAATGATGCAGTGATAGCAAAAGACATGACCACAGTCAATGGTCACTGGCTCTTTCAAGCAGTCAAGGCAGATGGAGCACAGCACCTCATCCTCCAGGTTTCTCAGAGGGGAGGAGGTGGCCATGATCACTATGCTCAGGACCTGCAGAGTTCTCTCTTGAGGTAGGGAATCAATTTCTAAGAAAACATGAAAATAAAATGGAAACTGTGGGTTTCATAGACATCAAAATGGAACTGTGAGAAAATAGAAGGCACAGAGATAAACCCATGTAATTAGGTTACAGATAAATAAGCTTATATTTCACCTCTATGCCTTAGAAAAAGAAGAACAAACTAACCGCCAAACTAGTTGAAGACAGGAAATAATTAAGATCACAGCCAGAATCAATAAATTTGAGAATAACAAAACAATACCCAGGATCACTGTAGTGAAGAGTTACTTCTTTGAAAAGAAAAATAAAATTGATAAGCCAGTCATGTTGGTGCATGCCTATAATCCCAGCGACTCAGGAGGCTGAGGCAGGAGG
>JAJEJO010046320.1:0-11650 GCA_020662805.1 Glaucomys volans | reverse complement strand
TGCATGCATTAACCCAAGTCAGAGCTAAGGACAGGTGACAGATGCCAGCCAGCGACCACTCTAACCCCATCCCACCTTCCTGGACCGTGTTTTCGCTCCTGCATTCAACTCCCTTTCTCTTAATTCCTCTTCATTCTCCCGTCCCTTAATGTCAGAGGGCCCCAAGGCTCAGCCTTTGCCATCTTCTCCTTCCACCCCTCCCCCAGTTAATTTCACGGAGTTTCTTGCCTCTAAATACCATCCACACACGGATGCCTCTAATGTAGTCTCCAGCTCGTCTCCCTCTGACTCTTGAGTCAGAGATCCGAGTTTCTACTTGACGTCTTCTACTGGAAGTATAAAAGTTCCCTCGAATAGAGCGCATCCCAAGTCAACCCCAGTGCATCTGCTCCACTCCCCATTACCACAGGCCAAAATCTTTGGAACTGTCCCTGACTTCTCTCTTTTTATGATGGCCCACCCAGAGTCTGTCGGGAACTCACACCACCAGGTCCACCTTCACTTACCCAGGATTGGATCACTTCTCAGAATGTCACCATCACTGGTCCTTCTACCACCATCTCTCCTGCCTGAATCCCACGAGAGCCTGGGACGGGTTTCTGCATTTCCTCACTTCCTCTACAAGTGCGCAGCCTGAGGACAGGAACTGGGATCTCCCCTCCTGAATCCCAGTGTCTAGGAGACCACGGGCATCTCAGGAGCTGAGAGGGGTCTTCAGTGATGACAGAATGGCCTTTCTAGTCACGTATTTTAATGAGTTGTTTCTTCTAAGAATCACTAGGAATAAGGCTGCTTATTTTTCCTTTCTAAAACCCAGGCTGAGAGCGACAGTGTTGTGGACCAACAGTGTCTGACACTGTGTCTCTGGTTCTCAGACACCAGGAGGTTGGTGACAGTAAGTTCTGGGGATAGGGTCTGGTCACAGTCCTGTGCAGAGAAGAGCAGCTCAGGACACGCCTTACAAGGAGCTCCCAGGTGCCTCGCCATCGAGACCCCCAGGTTTTCCTGTCTTGGGGGACAGCACAGTCCACTCAACCAAAGACATACTCTTCCCTTGAAAGCCGCTGTCATCATGAAACACTGTTTAAGGACACAGGTGCCACCTTATTTTCAGCTCTGGGTTTTGATTTATGTGCCTGTCAAACAAGGACAAGATAAAGCACACGCTCCTGACGCCTCAAATATTTCCCTTGCATATTTTTAGTTGTATGCTTTGTTCACGTGCTGGTGAGACCTCCTCCTTTTGGTGTCTGTCTTCTCATTCTGAGTTGATTCATATTAATAAGGGGGGACAAAGCTGGTATTGCCATGGGAAAGACTTAATGAAATTAAAAATGAAGGAGAACAGCATTTTCTACGGTAGGAATTTGTGTCTTTCCTACACAATCTCAGAATGTAGTCTGTTTGGGCCGGGATGTCGCTCTGTGGTGGAGCCCTCGCCTAGCATGGGCACGACCCTGGGTTCTGTCCCCGGTACTGCGAAAAAGAAAAATGGAAAAGAAAAAGATGGAGTCTGTTTATGGCAGGTGTGGAGACAGGCCGTGTGGTTGTAGGTACTTTGCACACATTCAGATCTTTTAAGACTCGGGTAGTTCACAACAAAGGGCCTGCGTTATCCATTGCTGACCAGTGCCCCTGATTTAATATCAGTCAGGGCTGATGGGTATCTGGACTCCCAGATCTCGGCTGTTAAAAATTTGATTTGCATTTTGCTTGAACTTCCAACAGCTGTAAAAGGCTTCAGCACCCACAGGATAAATTGGGCCATGAATTTATGTGTTGGTTGCTATGGTGATTTATACTGCACCATTTTAATAACCTCATCAAACTTGGGCCTTTTGCAACAACGGGCCCCTGCCCACATTTCACAGCAGACCTTCAGGACAACTAGAAAATTAAAAGCCAGTAGGAATAAACCCTCTCACACCTGAGAAGTGTGAATATTTGAACTATGAGAGTGGGCAGTCCCTGGGAATGATTTCACGGTGGCACTGTTACTTCTGTGGATGACCAGCTGCAATGGAGATCCCTGTGCAGGCAGGCGAGGTCCTGCCCCGCTTTCAAGAGACAATGGGAAACATCCTTGCTAATTATGAGAACTTGCTGCAGAAGAACTCTTGGCAGACTTCAGTGATGTGTTTATAACAACTGACCCCTGGACCATGGGCATTAGTTTTTTGTCACAGATATTAGTATTTAAAGATGTGACCATCACTCGCTGAATCTGTGCCCAAAGGCTGCTCATGGCTTCCACTGGGGGCAGTGTTAGTCTTGATCACATGATGAGATGACATGCCTTCCTGTCTATTCTTGTGTTTTAAAATTCAGATGGGCTTTGTTAAGAACACTGCGTTAGTGTGCTTCTCGGAATGTCACTTTGTCACTAAGATGAGTGGCGTAATATATAGCTGTCATTATTTCAAGTGGATTGTAAAGCTGAGGCTTTTCTTGCATCAAAACGAGAGGCATTTACATCCCCGGGGAAGGCCTTGGCTGGTGTGGAGCTGAGATGAGTTTCGGGGCTGGAGAGCTGTCACCCTGTGGCACGCCCCGAGAGTTCCCAGGCATCACATTCCCGTCCAGGGCTGAATGACAGGTTCTGCTGCGTGGAGCCCAGAAGCTGCTGCTGATGTGGTGAGTGAGCACAGGAGATCTTTGTAGGTACACATCACAGTGCGTCCTCTCGATTTCCGGCTGTCGAGTTCTACTCCTCTGCACAGGAAGCTCCTCCCTGGGCTGTGCTTGGTGCTCTGAGCACTTCCATCCCTCCAGAGCCCGGCACTCGGAGACACTGCTTGTCACTTGACGTGGTTCCTGTCAACTGAGCTCAGCTCTTGTTTGCACATAGTAGGTTCTCAGTCGACATTTTCTAATTGTGGTTCTTGGGGTTTTGAGGAGTAAGTAGGACATAATGTTTTAAAATAAAATTTTTTGTGGTCCTCGAAATTGGACCTACGACCTTGCAAATGTCACCTTCTCCCACCGAGATCTGCCCCCAGTCCTAGTATTTCTTTACCTTTATTATTAGAGGTGAATTTGACATCTTCTCTTCAGGAGATGTTATGAGCAGATATGGCAGGAGAATAATAAAGCTCATTATCTTGTCCTAAAGTCATAAAAATGGGCGTTTCCATACACATCAAATTATTTACATCTCTGAGTGTAAGAGAGGCATGTTAAGTATCAGCCCAACAAATCCTGTTTCGCCCTCCTCATGAATATGTGGAAAATTAACACACGTTCCTAGGAGCTACGACCAGCCTCTTCCCTCATGTGTGTGACACTGTCTTTAGATGACTGGCTGGGAGCCAGGCTGGGGACGAACAGTCCTATCAGATGTCTGGCTAGAAATTGAGGTGACTGGAGCCCTGTGGGTTGGTGATGAGTGTCACTGGCCCCTATCGTGACTTGTCCTAATCGGGTTTCCTGAGACCCCTCTATAGGTAGAAATGTTGGAGGCAGGCGCTGTGTATTTGCACCTCTCTATTTTTTTTCAGGGCAGGGGTGGTTGTGGTGGTGCTGGGAATTGAACCCAGGAGTGCATTACCCCTGAGCTGTATCTCCAGCCTTTTTTATTTTTCATTTTGAGACAGGGTCTTGTTCAATTGCAGAGGCTGGCCTCAAACTTGCAATCCTCCTGCCTCAGCCTCCTGATTGCTGAGATTTCAGGCGTCCACCACTGTGCCAAGCTGCACTGCTCTGCTTTCCCCTCTTTGCCTCTCAGGCCCAGCCGCCTTCACAGTCTTCCACCTCCTGCTTTGCTGACTGGTGCAGTGCAGTGACGCTGGCCTAGCCTTGGGACGATTAGATCAAGGTGGACAGTTGGGCTAGAGTTGGCCAGTTGGAATCTCTTTCCTGGAATATGACAGAGGACACAGCCTCTGTTGGACAGTTGCAAATAAAAGGCTGACAGAGTCAGGGTTGGGATGGCCACAATTGGGTCAGGGTCACGGGATCAGAGTCAGCACCCTGCACAGAGAGGAAAGAACAGGGACTCCAGCCAGAGGGAGGCAGAGTGCAGAGATCAGGAGCCTCAGACACCTGGAGCGAGGAGGCTAAATGGAGTCCAGGTGCACTTTAAGGTTTGGGGTTCAGGGTGCACTCGCGTGTCTTCTAAACGAATCCCCCAGGTGCCTCAGAAAGCCAAAGCACAGCTCGTTCCTTGCCAACCACACACCTCGCCAAGTCAGATGGACTTCCCAGGTAACTTCAGCACCAATCTTCCCTCCTCAGTGAACTTGGTCCCCTCTCCTGGCCTCGTTCTGCAGGTGTTGGTCTGTTTTGGAATCTGGTTCTATGGGGTGGTGTTGTCAGAGACCCCCAATTTGCAGGGACTGAATGCTTTCTGTTGGGTTGATTGCTGATGACAGGGCACTTTAATCAAAATGTTGATCTGATCATTGTAATCTGTCTTTGCACCCTGATGAGAGAGATGTGTTTACTCATGAGAAAGAAACAGGATATGTGCTGATCAGAACACAAATCTGCTTCATCATTGGGTTAATCCTGAGGAAATCACGATAAAATGCCTTATCCACATTGTTTTACCCACACTTGGTATTCACTTAGTGATAGCTACTGCTTTATTTTGTAGACCTTGCTTTATACATGATGCAATAAGATTACCCAGCTTGAGTTCCATCTCTGCCATTCGGTAATTATGTGTCCTGGGCAAAGGAAGTCACCTAACCTCTGTCTCAGTTTCTTGATCTGCAAAATGGGACACCACCAATCTCAAAGACTTTGTTATTATTTGCAGTTAAATGAGTTTCTATGTTGAAAGCAGGCCAAGACCCGCCTAGCACGTGGCCCTGCATAACTCCATTATTATTAACTATTATTGTTGTCACACTAAGGACACATGGCTAGTAAGTGGCAGATTTAAAGAACCAGTTCATCCAAAATAATCCTTTGTATTTTTTTATTGTACTTAAAAAATATCCAAGGACTTTCCAATACATTAACTCCTTGTAGTCAAAAACATTTTATTATGATGATTTTAGCTATAGGGATCAAACCTACATTATGGCTGAAGACATGGAAGTTCAGAAATGGAAAGATTGCTGAGGTGACAGATGGTACATATCAAAGGAGTTCAGGTTCTGTTATTCAGTCCCCAGTGAAACCTTGAGTCTGCTTCACCACTTTTGTGTATTAGAAGGATGTGGCTTTATTTTTTAATAAGTATAAACCCAGGCGGGGCGGGGAGGAGACAATTGGAACATTTCAGTTAACGTCAGTCAGCTGAAATACACAGAGAACAGTGTGTTCTAGGGAACTGAAAATTAATGAGGCAGAAAAGCCTTCAGTTTTAGTCCTTAATGAAGTGAAGTTGGACTTAGAGGAGTCCATTTCTCATAGAGGGTGATTGATCACAATTTGCGCTCTGCTGACACCTGGGATCCTTGCTTTAAGGTTCCAGGTCTCATCTCACACGCCTGAGCATGATGAAGGAGGCAGAGGTGAAATCACACGCAGTGTTCCGGCCCCTCTGTTCCCCAGTCCCCTTCCCCCAAGTCACCTGGTGCCATCCTCTGAACTTCCCAAAGCCACCTCCTCTCAAAGGGATTGGAGGTTCTGGCTGGTCAGGCAGGGTTGGGGCTGACAGCTAGCAACAGCATGTTGGATCTGTCCACACTCAGCATGGAGTGAGTTGTGCAGATGTCTGCCTCTCTCCCCTACTTGATTGCGTGGGGAGTGGAGAAACAGATCTAAAAAAACTCAGTAATTCTTGGATCCTTCATCTTTCCATCGGCCAGTGTTTTCCAACACCTGATAATTCTTCCAATGAATACTTATCAAGACTGTACTAAGGGCTGTGCTGATGGAGCAGGGCAGCCCTGAGGCCTGACCTGCAGGTGCACAGGAGTCAGTTGCGTGCAAAGAAGGAGGAAGCATTTAGAACTGGACACCATTTAAACTGAAAGCAAGGGCCAGTGCCTGGTGACCCCATAGTGTGCCTCCTGGTTTGCAGCCTAGTTGAATCTGATTTGCACTTGAGGGTTTCAGAGGTGGATGGAGAGGAGAGAGTGCAGTCATCCTAACATCCCGAGACCTATAAACTCAGCCTGCAGAGAGCCGGGGCAGATCCACTGTTCCCACCGCACGAGAGCAACCTGTGCATCACATCCTATCACCAGGCCGCTTCGGGGACAGTGAAGACACAGGGACTCCGTGAGGCCCCTTAGGCTCTGGAGCTGGGTTCTGTGCAGAGCTGGTGTGGCCCTTGCTGCAGCCCTGGAGGACACCCTCGGGAGGGGATGCATGGTGTCTGAGGTCCGGTGCGCCCACGCCAGTGTCCATCTGGCTCCCGGGAGCGAGGAGCAGGGTGGCCATAGGCCAGGTCTCCCCCAGAACTGCCCAACGCTCTCAGTGGGCCTCCAGCCCCATGGACTTGCCCCTCATGCCCTCATGGCCGGCCCAGCGCAGTCCACACCACAGCCCTGTGGGTTCACACAGGTCCACACCGAGCACAGGCATCGGCGGCCCACATGCGTCCGTGTCCTTCCGTCTCCATGGGGCCCTCTGCTGGGGGTGGAAGGCCTGGAGGTGAAGACATCCCTCCCATGTCTCGGGGATCTGGCCTGGGGGGCCCGGGGCTGCCTGGGCGCCACCTCTGTGGCCAGGACCACCTGTGGAACAGGGTAACCACTTCGCTGAAGCCTCCCCTGCTCACGTCACCTGCAGGGCTCACAATGGAGTGCCCAGGGCGGGGCCCAGGGCGGACCCTGTGTGCAGGCGCAGAGCAGGCCAGGCAGGGTGGGGGCTCTGACTGGCCCTGCGTGCAGGTGGAGAACTGGTGCGGTATGGGGACCTGCTGGGCTGCAGGACAGGGAGCCCATGGGGAGAGTCTGGGGGGGGGCTGCTACAATTAAGGTAGTTCCCTCTCTTTTCCTTTTTTTTTTGTTTTGTGGTGCTGGGGATTGAACCCCGGGCCTTGTGCTTGTGAGACAAGCACTCTACCAACTGAGCTATATCCCCACCCCCAATAATGGGACTTTCTTTGAAAATTTCCCTTTGAGAGCAAACCATCACCATTTCACCCGTAGCAAGGCCACTGCCCCTGAGCCGGGCGTCTTAGTTGGGCTGCGGTCGTGGAGAGGGGATGGTTGATAACAGGGCCGATTTTTAAAGAATTTGCTATTTTCAGGTACTTCTTGACTGATCCTCCTCCCCCTTTGTGTTCCCTATGGTGACATTTAACTAGTCAGCCACCCAGAGTGTTTCCTGTTCTGAGGGAGCATTGGAGAATTAAATACCAAGGTTTCTTAAATGGGCAACCTCACCACAAAGGCTGAAGCTCATCCTGAGTTCACCTGGTGTGGGGCCCAGGTGACACCTCTGTTTCCCATTTGGCTTCATCTACAGAAGCAGCTACTGCTTCAGATCTTTGTCACAGGATGGTTTTGTAGTTTGAGGAGAGGCCCCTGGGGGAGTACGCTCCTCCCTCCTGCAGAAACTCGGAGGCCTGGCAGTATCCTCCCAAATAGATGGCTTGCCAAAGAGATGGCTCCCAGGACCTTAAGGAAGACGTTCCCAAGTCATCAAGATGACAGCCTGTTCAGTCCTCAGAAGGTTGTGTGTGCATTTCAGAGGGAGGAGGAAGAACTTAAAATCCCCAAGTTTTCTAACATAAATGCTTTGAGAATTAAGGAGGGAAATCCCTTCCCTTACTTTCAACATGGAGAACTGAGCCTCTTAGTTTGCATTTATCTTTCCTGGGGGGCAGCAGACAGTGAGCTGGGAGAGCCCCCTCTCCCCATCACAAATCCATCTCAAGTCCAATCAAATACACTGTAATTTTTAACTTGGATGGAGACACCCACGGTAAAGCTTCACCCAATGATTTCACATTTAAACATCAGGTTGATGCTCTCAGCAAATGTTTTTCAGGCATGGAATGTGCTCCAGAAGCCAGGTGAAGGAGAAGGTGGGCCATGGGGCCTGATGGAGTTGGCGTCTCCATAGCATTGACCACGGGAGCCACGTGTGCAAGTCTGTTACACATTAAAACAGAACAGATGAAATTAGGGTCAGAAAGATATTTTATTCAACCCATTTATCTAAATCATTTTCATTTCTACATATAACCATAAAATTTGCTAGTAATCTATTTCAAATTGTTATTTTTCTCTTTCTTACTAAATCTTGGAAGTCCAGTGTGTGTCTTTATATACGCTGCACCTTTCAGTTTAAACCAGATCCATTTCAAGTGCTCAGTAACCTCCTGTGGCAGATGTGACCTTACTGTGTGATGACAGTGTGAACCTGCAGGTGAGACAGACGACCAAGGAGAAAACAGAGATCCTGGATCAGTTCTAGACGAGGGCCAGTGCTCACCTACGCACAGTAAATCAAGATGAGTCATCCTAAAAACAGTACTGAGGATTCGCCCCAGAGGGTTGCATTTGGACAGGACTCTGAGGGGAGGGTCACCAGCTCGGAGGGCTGTGCCTCACAGGCCGTGGGCCTTGTCCTCAGTGGTGTGAGTTGTTGGACAACCTGACAAAGAGATGGGGCCTTGCTCCACTTCCTCAACACTGTGAGACCCTGCAACCCGGGCACATGGTTTCATTGGAGGGAATTCCTAAAAAAGTCAGAATTTAAAACTTTTCCAGCGTGAGGAAATGACAGGGGTCTCATCCATCAGTAGGTCCATAAGTTGGTCCCACCTCCTAAGAAAACAGCATGGAATGACGGAACAGCTGAGGATATTCATGCACAGCGACCCAGTGCTGGCCTCCGTGGTCTGGCACCCTCGGTGTGCCCTGGAGAAGCACTTGCGGTGCAGAGTGAGCACTGTGCATCGGGATAACAGGTTGGCCCTCGGAAGAGCTGAGGCTCAGAATGGGCCTTGTGAACACCAGAAAGCCGCTTCCAGTAATGAGCCCTCCCCTGGTGCTGGGTGCTGTGGACTGCCCCTGTTGGCTCTTGCTCTGAAGCATTTGGGGTAGATACTGCAGGCACCCTATTTCATAGATGAGGACACAGGTTTAGTTACCTGCCTGCTCTTCACAGGTGGGAGCGAGAGCACCAGGCCTGTCTTGGGCTCTGCATGCTGTCCTCTCTGCCACGTTGCTGCCTGGGGCCCAGGATGGTCAGCACAAAGCTGCCTGGCCCTGGTGGCCCTGGGAGACACCAGGAGTCTGTGCTGGGAAGGAAGCAGGCCATGCCATCAACATCCCCTTGGGCACTGTCCTCAGCCCCTCTGTCTCCAGCAGCAGTTCCATAGATGGTTCCAGAAACCCCATGGCTGAAGTCTGAGGAGGATGGAAGCCGGCATGGGTGCTGCCGTGATCCTTAATCATGGGATGACCAGGCTTGATGTCATGTACCTTAACCTTCCCTGGAGGGCAACTTCAAGGCCTGGCTATAGTCTGAATGTGGCCCCAGATTCGTATGTTGAAATCTTGGCCACCCAGTATGATGGTGTCAAGAGGTGTGGCCTTTGGAGGTGATGTCCTGTGGTGGGAATTAGTGCCTTCGTTAAAGACAACTTGTCCCTTCCAGCATGTGAGGACACAACCTAAGGATACCCAGGAACCAGAAAGTGGGTCCCACTGAACTCTAGTCTTCCAGCACCTCCACATCAGACTGCCGCCTTCCAGAACTACTATTTGGTTATAGTGGCCTGAGTGGACTAAGATAGATGGTCACTGCCAAGAGTGCCCAGGAGGGACCTCAGAGGTCTTAGCTCTCCAGTAGGAGCAGGAGAGGATGAAGACTCGAGGTCATGGATTTCCACAAGGTCTGGGTAGGGTTTCCAACTCTGCCAGGAGCCAGTCTTGGGACTTTGGGTGCTGACTTAATTTCTCTGAGTCTTCGTTTCTTCTTCTGCAAAATGAGGGTCCTGAAAAGTCCAGCCACAGAGGCTGCTGTGGTGCTGAAGGGGCTGATGATCCTGCTGGGCGGGTCCATAGCCTGGACCCATCTGTGTGGTGTGCATCAGAAACTTAACCAGAACTGGAATGATTGAATTTCCCAAATCCCGCATCTGTCTCAATGCATCGTGAAGATCTACGATTTCTATTGCTCATCACGTCATATTGGCACCTGTGAGGGAAATACATGTGAAATATTTTTGCTGTGAAATGTAAGATGATGGGCTGGGGGCTTTCCTGGCTGCCTTTGCTGAGGATGAACCATCAGTGGACACATGGCTGAACAGTGGCCGAGGGTGGGGACTGCTCAGCAGAGCAGCCTCCATCTCTGGACACTTGTCCCACAGGCCATGTGTTCCTTCTGCTCATGTTTCACAGCCCCGAGCAGGCGAAAGGCCACACTGACCTTCAAGCTGGTGGGGGTCTCACCAGCTCAGGCTGCTGTGAGGAGACACTGTGGGTCGAGGGGTCCAACGGCAGACATTTTTCTCTCCCGGTTCCAGAGACCGAGGTCCAGGATCCAGGGGCTGCTACTGGGCTCCTGGTGAGGGTGCTTTTCCTGGCTTGCTGATGGCCACCTTCCTGCTGTGCTCACATGGCAGAGGGAGAAAGCAAGCTCCCTGGTGTCTCTTCTGGTGAGGGAACTAGTCCCATTGTAAGGGCCCCACTCTCGTGACCTCAGTTAACCCTGATTATCGCCATCAAGAGCCCATCCTCAACGCCCCCTCACTGGCGTGAGGCATCACTGAGTTTTGGGGAGACGTAAGCACCTCGTCTGCAAGAGCAGGCGTGTGCCCAGAGGGGGACAGGACGTGTGTGGGCAGCCTTGGTGTCTGACACCTGCTGCATCTTGGAAGGTGGACTTGGTGACCCGAGAGGACTAGGACATTGCCAGGGTTGGTTCTCAGGGTCCCAGGACCCTGTCCCTGTGCAGCTGCCTTTCACACCCTTGGTCACGTCAATCTGCATTCAGCAGAAGACACTGAAAACAGCCTCCCAAGTGCTGGTCCACAGAGCCAGCAGCTGTGAGGGTCAGGGGCAGGGCCACCATGGCGCATGGCATGGGAACAGGGACCCAGGCCCTCATGTTGGAGGATGGTGCACGTCATTTGGGAACTGTCACTGTGGAACTTGAAATACTACTCAGGGGGACATCCGGCATCTGTGCACCACAGAGACCAACCTTGGAGCTGCACTTGATGAGGAGAGAAAGGAAACGCACCCTCAGTGAAACAGGCCTCGCTCATGGGCGAGTATGAACGTGACATCTCCCCTTCTGTCGTCACCTGGTTTTGATAAATCAGGCTGATGTTCTGCTCTAAAATTAAATGGAATGAGAAATAAGTTGGGAGCAGGATGATTTTGTCCATGGTAACTTCACAATAATGGAACGTGACCTACTGTACCCAAATCACGTGTTTTCTGTCCTGCCATTCCCGTGCATGATGACTGTCCCCAAAGAGGTCCAAGTGGCAGCTGCCATGTGGATGGTTGGCTTAAAGTGCCAGATGCATTTCTGCATTGCCCAGCGTCTCCAGGTCCAGGGACTTAGTGTTGATACCGTGAAGACGTCATAGCTGTAAAGTATATGTGCTTATTACAGAAAAGAATTGAAACTTAAGAAGAATTTAAAAAGAAAAGTCATCTCAGTTCCCAACAGAGACACCCATGGCTTATAGGTTCATCTCTGCAGGACTGCTTTAGGCACAAAAGAAAAAAATGAGCACACACATTTGTAAATAATGTTCATGGATTTTTGCAAAGGATTT
>JAJEJO010046319.1:0-49444 GCA_020662805.1 Glaucomys volans | reverse complement strand
AATTGATTTTCCATCTCATTCATCATAGTTGGGAAATTTTCTGATATTATTTCATTGAACAGATTATTCATACCCTTGGTTTGTATCTCTGTGCCTTCCTCAATCCCAATAACTCTTAAATTTGGTCTTTTCATGATGTCCCATATTTCTTGGAGGTTTTGTTCATGATTCCTAACCATCTTCTCTGTTTGTTCGACTTTTTTTCAAGATTAAATATTTTGTCTTCATTGTCTGAGGTTCTGTCTTCCAAGTGATCTATTCTGTTAATTATGCTTTCTATTGAGTTTTTCACTTGGTTTATTGTTTCTTTCATTTCCTTGTGTCCTTCAAGGATTTCTGTTTGTTTTTTTCTCAGAACGTCTATCTCTTTATTGAAATGATTTTTTGCTTCCTGCAATTACTCTATTAGCTGATTATTCATAGCCTGAATCTGCTCTCTCGTCCCATCATTCTCTTCTTGGATCATTTTAATTATGAACATTCTGAACTCCCTTTCTGTCATTCCTTCTACCATGCTGTCTTTGGGTTCTCTTGATATATCATCTAGGTTTGTTTGGGACACTTCCTTTCCGTGTTTTCTCATGTTACTCATGTATCTTCCCCTCTGATGTTTGAGAGGTGCTTGATCAAGAGGTGACCCAAGAAAGCTGCTGTTCCACTTCCTCCAGTTTGGGAGTAATCAATGCCTCTGTCAGAGGCAGCCGCCAGAGCCAGAGACTCCAGCCCCTCCAGGCCAGACTGCCCAGAAGACGTCGCACAGTGGCGGGGAAGAGCAGAGCCCAGCTCTCTGGGCTCAGGAAATCCCAGATCGTCACCCTCTACCAGAGAAGCCGCAAAATGGCGCCGAAGGGACCAAATTCTCGGCCAGAGCCAGACTCCAGCCCCTCCAGGCCAGACTGCCCAGGAGACATTGTGCAGTGCCCTGGAAGACCGAAGCTCGGCTCTGCAGGCTCAGGAAGTCCCAGATGTTCGCTCTCTGCCAGGGAAGCGCCAGAGCCAGAGACTCCAGCCACTCCAGGCCAGACTGCCCAGGAGACACTGCCGACAATAATCTTATTTAGTGAAGTTTTATCATTATATACAGAGGACTGTCCTAAGTAATTTACAAATATCATCTCATGGGCTTGGGACATGGCTCAGTGGTAGAATGCTTGTGTAGCATGTGTGAGGCTCTGGGTTTGATCTCTAGCACCACAAATAACAACAACAACAACAACAAAATATTAACTCATGTAATCTTTACAACACATGAGGTAGATAATATGATTCTCTGTGTACATGAAGGACCTTCTGTAGACAAGTATTACATTTACTGCAAGTCATCTGGCTAGTGAATTATAGTAGTATGATTTAAATCCAGGTAATCTGACTCTTACAAGCTATTCTCTGCTGCCTCTAAAACTTGGACTTTCTATTTGGAATCTTGAGGACATGATATTCTTATTAATGATCCAATTTGTTATTTGCTGGCTGTGTGACCTTGTGCAGTTATTTAAATTCTTGAATCTCAGTTCCCTCATCTATAAAATATGCATAATAACAAATATGGTATAGGGCTTTTGAGAGGAGTAATTAAAATAATGAATGTGAAAGGTGTTTTCGAAACTGAAAAAGCAAGGTTATGTTGGTGATAGCATTTGTTATTATTTATAGGGGCTCTCTGGAAATTTGTAATGCTGTTTTATACATTAAATATATTTTAATATAGAAAGGATGTTAGAAATAATTTGTAAATAACCCCCTTTCTCCTCTTTGAATTTTATCTGAGCTACTCAAACTCATCCTGAGGATATTGGATCCACAGTGAGATTTCCTCTGACAATAAATACTTGATTAACTCCCTTTACTTAATAACATTTACACTTGCCTCTATTTAATATGTACTTTCTTTGGATTATAATTTCTTATTCATAGTCTGGTTCTTAACTAGACTGAAAGTTCCAAGAGGACAGGATCGATGTCATACTGACTGTATTCCTACTGTATTCCAAAGTACCTGCATATAGTGCATGCTCTATAAATGTTTTTGAATACATAAATATGAAATACATATTTCTCTTTCTAAAATGTGCAATCACTGTTGCGAACACAACTTTAAAATCAGTTAAACTAACAGTTTTTAGAACATTCTCATAATTTTCTAAGTGTTATGCCTTTGAGTAAGTAAGATAAACCATGGCTCTGAGTCTGGCCTTCACATTTCTATGCTATAGGTCATTCTGTCAACAGTTTCCTCATGGGATAATTAATTATCTATGGAGGAAGGTCTGAACAATTTGGATGAAAAACAGCTCTGGTGTTATTCAGCATAGAGGAGATGACAGCATATGTCAGGGGAGAAGAGATACATGATTCTTCAATGACAAAAACAATTATTTACTATTCAAACATGGAACAGATTTTGGGGAGCTATCATTTAAAAAGAGTAATATATAATGGCTAGGGAAAACAGAATTGCATGGCCTTTCCCACTTAATGGAAACAACGTGGAAGAATACTGCGGAAAAAAAGGCAATGATATGAGAGGGAAAATAAATTATCTTTTTAGAGTCTAGAACTGAGGTTTCAATGTAAATGAGGTAACTCAAAACTAAATGCCCCCAGCAATTCCTGGATACTGGAAAAAAAAAAACAAACAAAAACAATGAAGAGGCTCAAACAGAAAGACTCAACAAACATCAGTACAACAGTTCATGAAACATGTTTCCTCTAACTCTATGAACAGCCTACTTGCTTTTAGGGATAGCCTGTGAATGAATTGTGGGCAGAAGGTTAAGAAGGCACTAACAGGCTTGGGCCATGTATTTCTCCTGTGCAATTCTCCATACACTGCAATGTCCTGTCTCCCAGGAAAATGCAGAAGATTCATCAGGAAATTGGAGAATTATAACATAGCCATGTGGAAGGTCACTCACCAACAGAACATTTAAATTGGCCTTTGGATTTTGAGTGAACAAGAAAGCAATTTTTATTGGGTTAGGCTACTAAGATTTTGGAGTTTGTTACAGCTTGTAGCACTATTTAGTCTAACTAATGCTTTCCACTGTCCTAAATGAGATAACAAATGCTCGTAAGTGTAATAATTTGAAATATTTGGAATAAAGGATTTTGACACTTCATTTCCCACTACAGAGTTCATATTTTTTATAATGTTTAGTAGACAGAGTAAAATGAGTGATTTATATTTTATAAAAACTGGGAAAGGAATTTCAGCAGACTGCTACTTTTTTCACCCATACCATTTCTCCTCTTCTTCCTATCATGTCCTAAATGATTCTTTGCATGTGGCCTCTAGATGGAGGTTGCATTTTTCAGTTTCCTTAAGGATAAGTGTTACCATGTCTGCTTGACCATTTGGTAGAACAGAAACGATGAGACATACTTCTAAATCATGCCTTTATAAAAAAAAAAAAAATGGGAACACACTCCTCTTTCCACTTGTCAGTTTTTCTGCTGATTCTATTGAAAATATGAGGATGAAGACAGAGAGGTGGAAGCCATGAGCTGAGGATGGAAGAATTGCACCCCCAGCCCTGAATGAGCCTTCTCATTGTTTCATAAGAACAAAGTCAACTCCCATTCTTTAAAGACTCCACACTCTTTGGGCTTTCTTTCTTATAACACTTTCAAGTAAACCCTGATTAGTAAGTGAAATAGGCTAATTCACCAATATCCCATGAAACTAGAAAACTATCCAAGAATCTCAGAAAAAATATGAGCTACAATCAATTTTGACATATACACAAACAAGTCTTCATATTTTGCTTTAACTACTACTCTTCAAGTATTCCTGCCTATAAAGCTGAACCTGACAACAATTTAATTCTCTACAGCATTAATGCAAAAAAACTTGAATGGCATTCCTGGACTATAAAAATGCAGTGACCTTGATAATGTAATGACAATAATGATGACGGTAATGATTTTAAGAACTAGGTGACTTTTATCATTAGAAGATATCTTCCCACAGACTGGCACTGAAGTCATGTGTCCACTTCATATGTTTTTCTTTAGATCCACAAACACCATGAACACCTACTGAAAATTCTGCCTAAAAATAATCCTTTTGATCCTTCTAAACTTTAAAGAAGGAAAGAATAATTAATCATTATAATCGGCTTGAAATTGGTCCCCAAATATGGAAACTAAAATTAACCTTTACATTTGTAGATTTAACATGTTTATTTTGTCCAGATTTTTCCAAGTAACTTTCTTGAAATTTATAAACTATGAGGTTTTTAAAGAGTATTTGAGGAGATTAAAGACACAAAGTGATGGCAAGGAGTGGGTTCTGTGGTCATATTAACTGGAAATACTTTTTGTTGACCAAATTGAAATAGCATTCTACATTGGATAACATCTCAAACCTTATGTTTTGGTGAGTTTTTAAGCTTTTAACAGGTACATACCACATTCATTTACCAAATAGATCCATCCAATGATCTTTTCATTACATATATACTGATTTCTTTGGAGGATAAGTACAATGTATATTTCAATTGACTGTTTACAGGGGATTTCCAAAGTCAATGACATGTAGCTATTTGCATTATTTTTTCTCCATAGCAAGAGTTTAAGCTCAACTTGAGAACCTAAAACATGAGTAAGGGACCTTTTTAACTGGTAAGCAAAACTAGCCATCCACTTGGACATTATCATGATAAAAAAAAATGTGGTTCTTACCTTACCATTATATAAACACTAACCTTTATAAATTGGTTGGAATCTCATTCCTTCATTAAAACAAGACACAAAAATGAAGAGCAACTGCTTAGAGTGGTGTATACATAAACACAGAACTACAACATTGAAGAAGAATGGTTACAAAGATAGATAAATATGCTTTGGAGGTATTTTTTAAATGAGGGATTTGGAAATTCTGTTGTCACTAGAACTATGATGTATATTTTGAAGCAATTATCTGTCAAAAATCTGTATGTTCAGGTAAATTATGTACCAGTTGTTGAGCAATTAGTTTATTATTTGGCACATGATTTTTCATTCTCTTTAACGTGGCAAAAATAAGATTCTTCATATTGTGATCTTTCATCACATCTGTATATTTATATGTAAATTTCAAGCACTTATGAAGTTTTGATTGTAACTTGTTTTTTGATTAAACTTTTTAGTTTGAGATAATTTCAGATTCACATGTGCTTACAAGAAATTAGACAGGGATCTCATGTACCCTTTAGTTTATTTTCCCTCATTTTAACTTGAAAAAATTTGAAAGAACTACATTAAAAGGAAACCTAGTTCAAAAAATGATACACTTGACTGGTGTGTGTGAATTCTCTATATGTGAGAGGAAGGGTCCTGTTTACTCTGAGAACTTGAAAAAGAGAATTAAGTTACCTCCCAAGTAAAGTAAATAGAGTCAGTTCATAAAGGAAGGACGCAGACTATCTCCTGAGCTCACTCGAATAATCATTTTGCTAAGAGTGGTTCTTTACTTAATCAGTGAACACTAAAATATCATAGGATCATTTAATTATTAATGATTAAATAAGATGTGAGAAGTGAGAACGTCTGCACAGTGTTATTGTTATTGTTATGATCAGGATCATTGTCTGATCAGAATACTGATTCAACTGCCAAGGTAGTAATGCTGACTACTCAGTAAACCAGGTTCAGAAAGATTTTCCTGGTGTGGATAAACTCCTTCTCAAAACCACCTGCTTCTCTTCTGTGCTAGTATGCCCCCAACTACTCAGCTTTCTGATTCTCTCAGGACTAGTGAGGAAGAAAGGCGCCTTCCAGTTACCAGAATGCATCACTCCACTTAAAGAGTTTTCTTGGCAGTCTGCTCACTGTTAGTTTTAAATGAACTTATTTTTAAATCTGTGTGACCATTTTTGTATCAATTAAGAAAGTTCATTTCTCAGCCATTTTTTGAGATTTCTTTGTGACTCTCTAGTTGGACTTTCTTAGAAAACATACATCCTGCTCATCTTAAAATTTTATTCAAAATATCAAAACTTCCATATTACTCTTGAGATTGCTTTTTGGGAAATCCTAGTGCGTGAATTGCTAACGTACTTCCCAGTGAAGTGTTTAGCAGCCACACTGACATGGAAAGCATGAAGAACAGCTGGAGGAAGACTCCTGCACAAACGAAATAGCAGTTTATTAGAGGGGGGTGTTATATGAAGATAAATTTAATTTTGAGTGGTATATGGCTTAAAAGAACAAAACAAGGACCAATGATTAGAAATCAATGGCAGATGCTTCAGAAAAATCCTCAACTTGTTAAACAGAAGCTTTCATTCCATACCACAAGTCATTGAATGAATGAATGAATGACTCTTTTTTGTTTTTTTTTTTGTGGTGCTTGGGATTGAACGCAGGGCCTTTGGCTTACAAGGCAATCACTCTACCAACTGAGCTATATCCCCAGTCCTGAATGGCTCATAATAACAACAGAATCCTGAATTTTGGCTAATAAGTGTCAAAGGAGTGCTGAAGTTGGAAAGTCATAAATTTAAAATAATTGATAAATACTAGCTGTAGGAGAAAATTGTGATGAGAGGTAGGATATTTACAGTTTTCAAAATTGTATCCATGTGGATAGTTATTATTTGGAAAGGGAAAAAAAAAGAAATTACACAAAGGGAAAACTGGACCACGTCATGAACCACAGCAGGTGATTAAAATGACTATCACTATGTAAGAAAGATGGCTACCTTTTGCTTTCAGATGTGATGCCCTCTGAGAAAGACACAAAATCACCTTATAGAATTCTGGCTAATAATGGATACTACCAGACATACTCAAAATGAAAAATATTCTATTTTAAAATAGGGGGGGTGATATATTCTCCAAATATGTCAATTTCATAAAGATGCACACCAAAAAGCCTATGGAAATATTTTGGATTAAAGAAGATAAACTAAATGCTTCCTGACTTTACGCTGAACCCAATTATGGAAAGGAAAAATGCTATAGAGGGTATCATTAGTTTGGCACAAATTAGAACATAAATGGTAGATTAAATTCGAACATTTTCTCAATGTAAGATGTACATTGTGGTTGTAAAATAGAATATTCTTATTTTCAGGAAATACAAGCTGAAATTTTTATCAGTTGAAACTCATGATCTATACTCCTACCCTCAAATGGTTCAGACTGGGAGAGAGAGAGGAGCAAATAGGATAAAATGTAAACAGTAAGTGAATTTGGTTAAAGGGTATGTGTGCATATTGTGCACCTCTTTTATTTTTTCAACTTCTCTGTAAACTTTACAGTAGTTTTTGAATACATTTTTAAAGGAAAAAAACATTAGAATGTGTTCTTGGTCTTGAAAAGTGCTTGTGAATAGCCCAGATCAATGGTTTTCAACATTTTCCCACCAGGAAATGAGCCTCATACAATAGATGTCGATAAGCTAGATAGTTGGATAGATGTGATTTGATGGACTCTAGCTATTATTTATGTATTCAGTCATCATATACTTATTGAATATCTGCCATTTGCAGATGATGTGTTGTGGTGTGCCTTTTCTCTGCTTTTCAAGCATATTAGAGTGTATGTGAGCAAGAATAAATTATTGGAAAAAAAGTAAAAATAATCCACATACTTTATTAGCAATGTTAAATTATTTACTGAAAACCTGTGTTCCCTGCTCACCTGAATATGTTAGAATCTCATTTGAAAACTACTGACTGAGCTGATACACCCTAAACTACTTTTGACTTGGGGCTTTCAAGAAGTAAGATTCTTCTGCCTTATTTCTGTGACCAGTCTATGTTCTTTAATTAGAAAGTGCAGACTTTGTCTTTTATGATTGGAAAATCTACCTGAAAAACTTGCAAAGTTACTTCAACTTTCTTAAGGGTAGGTTCCAGTCTTGGAAGAACATTAATGCTGGCATTTGGAGAACTGTTGTTGACCTCTCTGCATAGTCCAATGGGACATACAGTCCTCCCAGATGCTGAGTGCCAAATTGTGTTGTTTTCTCTCAGCTTATAGATCCTGAGATTCCCTGGCACTATGAAGTGCCTTTTTAAGTTATATTGAAAAACCAAATTGATATTGCTCACGTTCAAGAAACCCTTAATTTACTCTTGGTCATCAGAATGCAATTGAAAGAACTTGGATTTTGGCACTTGACCAATTTAGTTTAATATTTATCTCTGCTACTCAATCAGTGACCAGTGATAGCCAAATGACTTAATATCTCTGAGCCTGTTTGCTCTATCAGCTGAGAATAACAATGCAATCTTTCCCAGAGGATTTTGTAAGAATTAGGTGAGACAATGTCACACCAAGTGTTTGGCACAGTTCCTTGCACACAGTGATCACTTAAAATGCTGTAATGCTATATAAAAGCATAACTTTTAACTGCCAGCACCAGAATTTCTCTTTAGGATGGGACTCTCTTTATTTAAGTTATTTCTGAAACAGGAAAAGGAAGGAGACAGGAAACCACTCTGCACTGCAGATCAACAGAGGTTAAGGCACAGAATGATAACAAAATAAAAAGTTAAAGAAATATTATGGAAGAGAGGAAGGTCTGTCCATCTGGGAAGGTGACAAAGAACTTTGGGGAGGTAGCATCTAGTGTCAAATTTTGACTTGTGTACCCTGCCACATGTTAGCCCCATATGTTTCCTTCTGTTCAATCAGTGAAGGGAGTGTTTTGTTCTTGTTTGTTCTTATTGGGTTCATTTCTCTAATACGAATTGAGGTGAATGGGTCAGGTTTGTGACTGATCCAGCCTCTGCTTACAAAAGAATAAACAGATGTTGGAGGAAAGATATAATCAACATTGAAAAATATGTAGAAGTAAGTAGGAATTAGAAAATGCCATAAGAAGGAATCTTGGTGGAGGCATAGAAACTTTCAGGGACAGTGGATTTGGGTTTTCCCTGAAATAAGATAAGGACTATATCCTTATTGTAGTTAAGAGAATAGACTTGCCTCAACGAACCTGGTGTTAGAATATTTTAAATCAAAGGAAGAAAGCACTAAAACTTAAGAAAATATATCCACACTCTTATATCTGTATTTCTACAATATAAAACATTCTGAAATGAAATTATTTTGTTTCGCAACAATACTCTGTTGTTGAAATAACCTGATTTTATTCACCACTAGGCTACCTATGGTTTCTATTCCCAGAATGCATATATTTATACACTTTGCTGAAGCTTCATTAGTGTGCTGGATTATTGTGTGCTTCCAGAATATGCTAGGTTTATTGTTGAAACAGGTGTATTTATCACAGGACCTTATTCAACTCAGCAAATTCTACATTCTCAAACACCTCTGAGTTCAAAGTTTTGGATAAGAGATTCAGAAAAAAAAAAAAAAAAAAAAGTGAATGAAATTAAAGTTCTTACCTTCCAGTGTATTTCTAAAGCTGAAATTGGCAGCTTTATCCATGGAATCAGACTCATACTGGGTCAGTCTCAGGCAAAGTTCCACATCATCTGAGGATGGGAGCCTTGGGGTTCTGGCTTTGTCATGGTTGCCAGGATTACGAAGTAGAGGTCCTTCAGGGGTTCCATTGCATAAAGTTTGACGTTGGTTGTACTCCTCCAGGCGACTACAGATAATCTGTACAAAATATTTTATGTTCAAGGAATTAATATCACCTCTGAGTCAAGGGGAGAAGAGAGGGAACTTAGAAATCCTGATTATCATCTTCAGATGTCTAATCATCAGATTAATGTTTTAAAATAAGTTGTTAAAGAAAGCAGTTTACTGACGTTTTCAGGAAAGGTCATGCAATTTAAAATGCAGAGTTGGGCTCTAGTCTTGCACCTACCACTTTAAATTTAATATTTTACATTTTCTAGCATCCATATGTCAAATTTTGGTGAAAAATAACCACATCATATGGATATTTGAAAGGAAAACTAATTTAACAAATATTTGTTAAACATGTATTATATGCTAAGCACTCTACCAGGTGCTGGGACTGGGGCTGATAACAATAAAGGTAGTTACCTTCAGTCTAAAGGTCCACAGTCCATGGCATAGTCAATAGTAAACAACTAAAAAGTGCTTCATTAGTATCAGTGTATATTACATTAAGAATGTCAAGGATTGGGCATAATTACACTTTTTGTTTTTTGTCATAAATTTTTGCATTGGTAATGTCTAGTTTTTGATGTGCAAAATAACAATTTTTGGTAACTTTTTCTAAACATAGCAATTTCCCTGATTCTTTAATTCAGCTAGAACTGATGTAACTCTGTTTGGAAAATCATCATCTTAAAATTGATAATTCCTTACATTTTAATATGAAAAAGTTTAAAGAAACTATAGAACAAGAATTACTTTATTTAAATCACATGGCAATACTTTCCACCATAACAAATAAAGAGTTTTAGAGACAGAGAAGTGACATTTTCTAAGTTAAATGGCAGTACCATTTAACTGCCACTGCAACCCAAGTTTTTCAACTCCATCTTTAGAGTACTTTTAATCTTATGCCTAGTTTGTGGTTGATTACAGTTTTGAGATGCCTGTCATTTAACACAAACACATTGTACTCTGGTCAACCTAGCAAAGGAAGGAAGAGATTGCTTTATACATTACCCTTTCAAATATAAACCACATTCTTCAGACACAGAATGTTTTATGGGGGAAATATTTGTTAAAAATAATGGTGGGTGATATTACATTAGCATGTATTTAATGGCAAACCCTGGAATAAATGATTTAATTTGTGGCTGAACAGGGTTGTCTGCTTTCTGTATGAACTGGATCCTTCTCTACTATGGATGGGTTTTCTAACCTAATGCATATCAACGTGACTGTATAAGAAGAAAACCATGTTAGTCAGATATGATTTTCTCTGTGTTTTAGACACTCCATGCTAAAGATCTTGTGCAAGAATTTGGGACAGATGGGCCCCAGAAATCTGCATGTGAACTTGGTAGTCAAGGTTTAAAAGCGAAAAATGAAACTTGTGGATTTGACTATAGGAGGAATTTTGCAAGATTAACTTTGATAGTTGTTTGGGGAAAAGGAAGATCAGGAAGGAAAACTAAACGAAAGAATGACGGAATACCCATGGGAGGCAGACTTCATACTGACAATAAAAACCTGAGGTTCTAACAAGGAAATATTGGTTCATCCTATGAATTACAACTGTGACAGCTGAAAGTAAAATTAGGTGCTTTCTAGGCATGAATTGAGGTAATATATTCCAACCAGAATTAAAGTCAAAGTCCTAAAATGGTGTCCCAAGTCTTTCCTATATTTGACCAATTATCCCCTTTAAGGCCTTATCTGAAATTACAGGCACATGGGAGATAAGAATTTAACATGAAAATTCGAAGGGATCACAATCTGGTGGATAGCACTGAGTAAGAGGACCCTATGTTAATGAACCACCTGTAGGACACACTATGGTAGTTCCAGCCTGGGCAGGGCAGGTGTCTGCTTTACCCTGTACCAGCACACTGTGGGCCCCACACCCAAGCCCAGCCCTCCTTCTGATTGCGCCAGAGCCCTTACCAGGAAAGGAGAGTGACAGTGGAATGTGACCTTTCCTCCTCTTACCCATGGCCCTAAGCAGATGTTAGGGAGAGGGAGACTAGATGGAGTTGTTGCCAGGGGATGGGGTAGTGGCCAAGACTCTTTCCAGGAAGGCAAAGAAGCTGCGACAAGGAGGCAGAGAGTATGCAGGAGTAGAATCACACATGGGTAACACCCCAGAACATGGTGACTCCTTGTCCCTTTGACTTCACTTAAAACACAAACTCAAGGATGAAATTATTAAGAATTTCAGGATCCTGGTCACAGATTATTAATCTTCAAAAGTGAACTCCACTTCTGAGTGTCGATCATTGTGCAACTGCTCTGATTCTATGCTGTAAAGCTGTCTCTGATCCAGAGCTTGGGCCAGTACCACATTCTTTCCTGTTTTTCTACTTCTGCTCTTTCAGCTGTATCAACCAGTTTCCTTGTTTATATGACAACTACATTGATAAAGATTCTTAAATTCCCATCTCCAGTGATTGACAACTCCTTAGAGTTAATAGTTCAATGTTTATATATATATATATATATATAATATATATATATATATCAAATATAACACTTAAAATAAAAAACCTGTTCCTCTCCCTGTGCTTCCTTTCATACCAGCCATCCTGTAGTTCAAGCCAGAAACCTATGAATCATCATGGAGGAGCTGGAAACCAATGAATTGTATTTTGTATGTTATTCTCCTTTTCCTTTCACATTAATCCATCAGCCAATATTATCAATTTTTCCTCCAAAACACATCTTGAATCATTTTCCATTTGTTTACATCCTGTGTGTTTCTGCTGCTGAAGCCAGACTGCCCACTCTTTTCTTCTCTGGACACTGTGTTTCTCCATTCCATGACTCTGTTTGTGGATAAGAATGCCCATTCCTTGCCATGTATCTCATATCCTTGGTTCTTTAGGGCCAAGAAAAAGAGTTTGTAAAAACAGACTTTGACTAAAAAGTCATTCAAAAGGATCTAGTGCTGAGTGTAAAGAAGTTTTAGGAATCTTCCAAATTTTTTTCATTATAGAATAAATCAAAACATAAATGTGCTTAATATATTGTATAAAATTATATTCAGACTACACGTAGAAGGTGTATGAAACATAAATTATTTAGTGTTTAGACTTGGGCCTCATCTTCAAGACATCTCATTATGTATATGCAAATATTTCAAAATTAAAAAATCTCAAGTTTGAAGCACTGGTCTCAAGCATTTCAGATAAGGGATACTCAATCTGTAGTTTCCTTTATATGTAGGCCGAAGAATAAACTAAGATAAAAATACATCACTAAATGAACCAAAAGAGCTCTTCAGCAAGCACAAAATAAAAATTGTAAGTAATTAAAATAGCAAGTTTTAATTTTCAGATTTATTTCTTTTCTTAGTAGCACATCAAGTAATGCTTCATTTTAAAATCATAGGTGTCTTGGATTGAATGAAATAGAGTGATTAATCAATAGTGAGATAAAAATTCTAAATGGAACATGAAGTGCAGGAGAATCTACCCTGCCATCCTTGGTGGTTCACAACAGAGTTATGCCTAACTAGGAAGCACGTGGCCATGAGGCAGATGATACTGAAGCTTTATTCATTTTAGTTTACCTCAATAAACAATTATCACCTCCCTTGCATAAAGGTAATCTTCCTAAGGACAGATTTTTAAATTTTTGTGTTGTTGTTTACTCCTTTATTTTTAGAATATAGAATTGCATGCAGCATTCTATAAAGAATAAATAAATACTTGTTGGATGAATGAACAAAATCAATGAATGAGTCAATGAATCTCCAGCGACAAGCACCAGTTTTTCCTGGTCCCATTATGGTACTGACCTTTGCCTTAGAATATATTTCCAAAGATATATCATTCTTTTCTTAAACCTATGTTAAATCATGAGGGACATCTGTCTATACACTTTAGAACTTATATTCACATAACTACACCATGTATTTCTATGATTTTATCCCTATTTATTGATAAGGAAACAGCTTGAGTGTGAAAGGATTTGCAGCTCTCTGTCATGATTAATAATTTTATTGACAACAGGCAGCATGCATGGAAGAATATTTTTAAAGTGAATTTAAAGCCTTTCTGGTCAACTGTATCATATTTGAAAATAATAAAGACAATCCCTAAGGTCTCCTGCCCCAGTGAATTTGAATCTACGAGCCTGTAAAAGCAAATTAAATCATCAGCATGAGGAATTGAATGAACAGTCGCCAGGGATGACTGCTACTCTGTTAGATGAGAGACTTTTAGAGAAGCTACTTTTAATTTTGGCCACAAAGATATAATTTATGAATCGAAGCACTGTGTTGTAGGAAAATAATTGGGCTCCAAATTTAGGTAGATGCAGGATTCAGTTATGGCTCAGTTATTTACAGTAGTGTGGCAATAAGCAGGCTTTCTAGCTAAGTCTCAGTTTCCTCAGTTATACATTGATAAGATAAATGAAAAGGAACTATTCAGCCAATAGTTCTTGCTTCAATGAATGTCAGTTTCCAGTTTTCCTCATGCTTTTAATCATTCCTCAATCTTTTTATCCACATATAATTGGAATGGTTGAGTGACTTGTTAATTGTCATATGTTTAGGGTCAGAACCAGAGCACCTTATTCACTACATTTATTTCTGCCTGCTAAAATTTAGAAATAGTGGAATACAACTAACCTTTGCATTGAATGTAAGATGTTTGACATCTTCATGATGTTGATTAACCAGATACCACAGCAAGCACATCATTTTTACTTCTCTTTGAATAATAAACCTCAGGATATTTTCAAAAGATTCTCATGCCTAAAAGACTCCTACAATAAACTCAATTAAGTTGAAGAGGTTGAATGGAACTATTTTTGCTAAAATGTCAATTGTTAAGTGAGTAAGGGTTCTGACAAGTGGAGGTATTAATAGCAAGGAGGAAATCTACCCTGGTCCAAAAATCATTTGGAAATTTAATTTCAAATCATTGTCTTTATATTTGATACATAAGAGGAGGCAGAGTACAAGAAATTGTCAGAATTATGCTTATGATCATACAATTATAGTCAGAAAGACATGGTTTCTAGTATTGACTCTATTAACTACATAAGCTTAAGCAAATTATTTAGACCCTCTATCAAGTTTTTTCAGCTTTAAATAGGGATCATGACAACTTTTTATTAAAGATCAAATAATCTAACATATGTAAAGCACATAGCGTAATGCTATTTGGGAAGTTTTAATAATGATGACTATTATGATTTTTATTTAATATAAGATCATTGTCAAGGTCACCAAATCATTTTTACCCCTGAGTCTTTAACATTGTTTGAATATCCATTATTAATTAACTAACTAGAATATACCATTTAAAATATATCATCATATTTTGCACACATGGAACACAATATATTAGTAAAATGATTTTAGCAAATCATTTTACACAAATAGAGTTTGTGACTGACTTTATAGTAATGTTATATTAAGCGATATTATTCTAATTTTAGAAACAAAAAATGTCTCAGAATAATAAGTAACTTGTTTTGGGACTTGCAGCTAAGTAACTTACAAAGGTCTATTTGAGTTTATGTTTATCTGACTCAAAAAGTCTCCTATCTGTACTATTGCTTTCCATTCCATTTTGTCCTCTTAATAATATAGAAAACATATTTAATAATTGCACCTTGTTTTTCTTCTATTGCAAAAAAAAAGGTCAAATATTTTAAATAACTTGTCAAACATTATCTGGTAAATGACAGAGGTTGAATTGGAGCCCAGGTCTCCTGACAAGGATTTTGTTTTTCCTCTGTTTTAATACAAGTGATTTATAGTATATGCTGGGGGAAAAATCAAGTATGCCAATTCAAAAGAAAAAAAGGGAGACAGAAAAAGCAGATATTAATGAGGAAGGTGAACCTAGATAGTGTTCTAACTTTTAAGAAATAGCAACAAACTTTCAGCTATTAAATGATTTCAGGAGCAAAGATTCTGTTATGGCATTAGAGGTTTATCTGAAAAAAAAATGTAAACCATATGACATTCCACAGAATCTTTTTCATGAAGAAAAAAGAGAAGCTGTTATTTCACTGTGCTGTTGTCATGGTTACCTAAACCCATGACTCTCTGCTGAAATGTGGCTTTTTTTTTCCTTCCCACTGTTTGCTTCCATGTGATGTGCCTTTCACCTGATGAGTGAATTCCCTGACCACACTTCACTCATGTCTATCACCCAGGAAATATTTTCTCTCTTTATTTTGACCCATCATTACAGTTATTGCTGACATACTTTTTCATTTTATTGCTAGTTTATCTATTCATTCCATAATATTGGATCCAATCATGTGAATATAGCCATTTTTCTGTTAAATGTTACTGAGCAGCCATCTTTTCCCCAAAACAATGGACTATTCTAACTGGTGACAAACTTGCTTCTACATAAAAAGCTTCTGACATTAAACAAACATTGACAAGAATTGTGAATATAAACTTTCTAAGAAAATTAACATTTTTTTATCTGCTATTTCAATGTATGGCTTGATTTCATAGTAGCTCTGCCAGATACATCCTACCAATTTTATTTAAATGGTACTCAGATGTTGTGATATTCCTTATTGTGTTTTCCCTTTCTTTGCAAGTATACACACACATTTATATAGAAGAACAGAGAGAAACACACAAAATGTCTTTCTCCAGACTTTGAATGGCTTCTTATTGGCATTGATGTTTCCTCAGCTTTGAGGATACTACGTTATAAAGAACAGTTTAAAGTCCTAAAAAAATCTATCCATGCAGAATTTATTTTTTTTTAATCTGTTGGCATTGGAGCTAACATTTGTTTTTAAATTTTATTCAATTCAGTATGCATTTATAAAGCCCATTACATGTATGATTAAGTGTCCTGAGCTCTGTGGATACAAAAATATTTATTTACAAATGGTCTCCACTTCAGAGGGTCTGACAGTCTAGTAGGCACAGAGAGGCTTGAAAAGCTCACGTACTGAAAAGTTACAGGTACGATGGTATAAATCTCTATGAAGTGCAATGATGGCACAAAGGCAGGGAGCTCCAGTGCTGAGTAAAGGAGGTGGATCAGTAAATGTGTAACAGGAGATTTTCAATACAATATAAAAAGAAGAGCGGTGTTTTCATATGTCGTCTGTTGCACATGAATTTTAAAGGAACCCAAATTAAACATCCACAAATTAGTGGTTTATTCAATCCTTTCTGAGCCTAAAGAACAAAATAGCTGACTTAAATAGCAAAGGAGTCAGTTGCTGGATTTTTTCTTCCTACATGTGTGACTTTGGACAAATCATCCTATCATTTTTGGCCTTACTATCTTTTATAAAATGTGGACACTACATTAGATATCACTGAAAAGTCCTCAGCCTAGAGTTAATAAATGCTATCAAATCTCTGAATGCTCTATTTGTGCATCAAATAAGAAAATATCTAAAACCAACCAAAACACGGAGGCTTTGTATCAGAGTAGCTATCAGCCTAGTTAATTCAGAAGGTATTCAGGAACTCATTTAGCCTGGAAGCTATTTGATCTCATCTTACACTAAATAGTCTAGTTCTTAATTTGAGGAAAAAAGCATTCAAATTAATGATGTGTTTATTACAGAACTGTGTTTTTATAAAGTAAAAGCAAAGAGATACCAAAACAATCTCCATATTAATTAAACCAGTAGTTCTCAGTGCTGGCAGCACATTAGAATCACATGAAGAGGTTTTAAAAAAAAGATACCCAAACTTCACAGCAATCTGAATTTCTGGCAAGAGGTTAGATGAGTGAAGCCCATGCAACTACTTTTAAAATGGTAAGCTTCCTAGGTGATTTTGATACTGAGAGCTACAGAAGTAAATCAACATAAAAAACCTGATCCTACTTGTTGAAGGACTTTTTAACCAGAGAAGTTGTGCAATGAAATGGACACAGACATCACAAGTTGCGTTTGTCACTTCTGCCACATTATCCCTGACACCATACAGAGACTGAACAGCAAATGTTCATGCAGTTAGCCTCTCTGATTTACACTGCTGTTTGCTTGTTTCTCGCCACTGGACTTCCTTCACTCTGTTTCCTCATTTTATCTGAAAAACCTATTCCCACGTAGCACTTTACTCACAGCATAAGACTGAATATTGTAACCATTTCAGTCAGACCAATTTTCTTTAGAAAATAATAAAATTGACAATAATCATAAAGAGAAAAGGGAAATAATTCAATTAATAATCAGTAAATGACTTAGGAAAACAAACTCAAATATAATTCTGGGTGCCTTCTGGTAGTATACACCTCATGCATCTAAATATCAGTTTCTATCTCTCCACGAAGTTTCAGTGTGTATGTTGTAGGGTTTTTTTTTGTTGTTATTCAGACAATCCTTCAGCCTTTGTGGGTCAAGTGAAGCTGCACAGTTAAGGAAAGTATAAATGCCACATTTAAGCTTAACAGTATTTTAAGCAGTAACATAGGAGGTAAGATGAAAAGTGTTCTATTTTTGGATTAACCCATTTTGTCCCATGGTCATATATGTGGAACATGTATAAAAACTTACATATAATATATTATAAAATAATATATAATATAATTCATAAGAATATAATATATATGAAATAATATAACGCATATTAGCTCTAGATTATGATTTCCAACCTATTTTATCACATCTGTATCAATTTCATTGAAATAGTCTCAGAACTGAAAACTTGGGACTTAATGGGTTAAAGTAGGGAAGTCTGAAGATTTACTGGAATTGTTCTTATGAATATTTCCTCAGTCTTTCCCATACAAACATACTCACTAATTTTAATACATATTTGACACTGCTGATGCTAGAAATTAGTGGCCATTTTCCAATATCCTCCATTTCAAGTGTGTGAGCACATGGGAAAAACCCATCCACACATCAGAACTGCACATGTAGGGCAAATTCTTCTCATCTCACTCAAACATTGGACTTAATTCTGTAAAATATTGCTGGCCAGAAATGCTGCATTAGGAATTTTTGAAAGACAGGCAGAAAAATATTTCTTTCACCCATATTTATTTTAAATGATAATTAAGCACTTATTTCTTTGCTTACCTTTTGTCTCTAATCCAGAATGAAAAAAAAAATTCAATTAGGAGAAATGGGAATTTAATTTGAAAATTGAAAATCCTTATGCTGTAACTAAAGTTTGCATATTCTTAGGAAGAAAATTAATTTCTTTTGCTGTCTAATGAAAATTTGAGAGTGGACCAATCCTTTGTCTCAAGACATAATAGCAGTCATTCCCTTGTAAAGAATATAGAGAGGTCACATATTCAGACTATCCAAGAACAAATATTATCCTTACTATTTATCAGCTGTTGTTTTAAAACAAATCACATAACTTTATACCTTTGAAAAGGGGAAAGCTGGATATTAAGTATTAAATCAGTTAATACGTAAAAACAGTTGCAATAGGACTTCATGCATGCTAAATGCTCAAAGAATATTAGCAGTTTTCCAAATTTACTTATTTGAACTTCAGGACCCTTATAAATTAAACAAAAGAATCCAATCAGTATTCATCAAACTTTCATACACTAATAATCACCTACACATTTAGCAAACTGTGCCTTCCTAGGACCCTTACATGAAGATTGGGATCAATCCAGACCAGAGATTTGTATTTTTAAATTATTCACCATATGGATTTTATTATGATTAATAATTTTGTTATTCAGAAACACTAGCCTAAGTAATTTAGCAATCTAAATCTTCCTTCCTTCCTTTCTTCCTTCATTCATTCATAAGTAATTTTTGAGCCATTGAGGCATGTCATGTACCATCCTAGGTTCTGGGAAATTTGGTGATGAATTAAGTAGTTTTGTTCATTGAAGTTGAGAAACCTAGCAGAGGAAATAAATATTGAATAAATAATCACACAAATATCTATTTAATTATAATTGTGAAGTGTTCGATAAAGGGAAAATACAAGGCACAATGGTAGCTCCTAACAGGGACCTTTACTATACTGGAAATCAAGTTGAAGACTCCCCGAAGAGTAATAGCTAAAGTTCATTTCTTCTCTTACATTATACATCAAGCACATTTTACCTGCCAAGAGGAAAAGAAGGATCCTGGGCTGAGTAGGTTAGGGTTTGAAGGGTGGCGCCCTCCCATGTACTCATCAGTGCAAATATCACAGCTTTCTGCATCTCGCCAGTCCCAGTATGGAATAGTGAAGTTCTCATCCCCTGTCAGCTCCTGGATTTCTTGTTCCCACAATAACAAGAAAAGTCTATGCCAAGGCAGAAAACCTGGTGCTTCATGGGCAAAATCAATGTCTCTCCAGATTTCAGATCCTCCAAGCAGTGTGTCCCTTGACACATAGTAATGCATCCAGACAAAGAGGTCATAAATGTTGATATCATTAAACATGGGTGTTGAGCCATTATTCATTTGGCCATAGGTGCCTGTGGGGATGACATAGTCTTTGCTGATAGTATTCTTCGATAAAGTGAGGTAGGCAAGAAATCTATCCTTCTCTGGGACACTCAAATCAAAGATGTTTCTTCTCACCAAGAGTCGCTTTTCTGTGCAATTTGGTCCCCCGAATCCAAACTTGCAATTTCCACAGTTGAATCCCATGAAGTTGCCAGAGCACTGACAAGTCCTATTGTAAAAGACAGAAGGCCAAGATTCCCGGTCATCCACACCTGTGAAGGGGAATTGAGGCCCCAGTGGTGCGTTAGATAGAAGGACATCCTGACAGGAGCCTCTGCCAGAAAGCTGGCCACAGGGACTTCCATCACCTCTCCATGGTGGGCAGCATTCCTTCTGCATCAGACTCTCAGAGGAGGTACAGGCTCGAGGGAAATGGCCCGCACAGATCTGGAAACCCCACAGCAGGCAGCACAAAATAGGCAGGAGCATTGTTCCTCTACTGCTTACAAATCAGCCTTAAGGAGGTTAACTGGAGCCACAGACTTCTTTTTCTAACTACCCTAACAGTGACTATCACATGTTTTGGCTAAGACCTATATAACTCCACTCCCACCTCCAACATTGAGAACTGTCAGCTTTTATCTTAAGCTTTCATCTTCTGAAAAGCACATGATTAACTTTTTTTTAAGTTGGCACATATCCCACAGTGGGATCAGCTTATGTTAAAGCAAGAAATACTGTTTTCCATTAATAGTTTAATGCTGGTGGTTACTATAATAATCATGGTTAATAGTAATAATGCCTTATCTAAGCAAATCCAGTTCATTGGTTATGACATTAATGGTGATTTGTATTTGCAAGTGAGAGGTTCTGTCAGGAATAGAGCTTCTTCTATCAAGAAATGTCAGTCAGTGTTCTGGATTTCAGGTACAAGACGGATGCTCCTTAGAGACCATAAATGTACTACAACTTTTGTAGAACTCGCTTTTCAGTGAGAGCTTTTCTTCAGAGACCAGAGATTATTTCTTATATATGATATACTTTAGCTTATTTATTTTGTAGAAAGTATCAGGAAAAAGATCTGTCTGATATTTTCCCCTGATTATCTTGATGCATTTTCTATTATTCAAGATAGTTCACTCTGATAGCTTGGTGGTCTGCTTCATTGTGTGAACATTTCTAATAAAACTTTCAAAAATTCCTCTCTCTTTCTTTCCGTGTATGTGTGTGTGTGTGTGTGTGTGTGTGTGTGTGTAGTGCCATAGCCACATTGTCTTACCAATAAATTCTGGATGTCAGGAATTTATTTGAAATTGTTAAGGCAATACGATTCTTGCAAAGGAATTCTCAATTTAGTGAGTGAATGAATAAGGAGTAATGTATTTATTCAACACTTATCTCGATTTTTCTTGGACTTACTTCTCTGTACTGTGAACTAGGGAAATTGAAATGTATGTCAAAAATAGCATTTTAGCTACATGTATTAGTTAAGCACTATAGATAGTAAGTCTATCAAATTTTTAATAGAAGGGATATTTTTGTGAACTGAGAATACTGAAAAATGTTACATAGTTTTAGCTAAAGGCATTCAAGAGTTACTAAGGGAGTGCCCCTTGAGTACAACCTCAAAGGGTGGGCATAAGTTGGAGTGATGAAGGAGAACAGAGGCAATACCTGAGCAAGGGAGACCTAGAAGTGGGAGCTACATTTCATCTGCTGAGTTGGAGCATTACTTTCAGACAGATCCCCTATATGATGGGTAATTAAACCTGTGACCCATCATGGAAATCTTGAAGACTGACTAAGTAGTTTGAAATGAGGTGAGACCTTCTGTGAGTTGAAGGGTGACAAGATGAGAGTTGTCCAATCGCACTCCTCTCTGAGGCTTCCTTCCTTATCTAGCTTCACAATGAAGCTGGGTGGTGCTGTAAGCATAAAGAACAAGTGAAAGTAAAGTTTGAAGAAATCACTTGTATCTGGACCTCAGCTGAGGTTTCTAGGAAAAGCCATAGTTTTCTAGCAGCACTGGAATGTCAGTGCTTTCTTCTTTTTTTGCTGGAGTCTGTCTTATTATCCGGAAAAATGTGAAGTCTCCTCCATATAACTGCTGAATCTGAAGGCCGCCTTTGCAGGTGGATGGAGCAGTGTGTGGGAGCAGAAAAAGAGAAGAAAAGTTTCCATGGAAATGCTGCCTCTGGCTGGGATCAGGAAGTTATCACATGATCTCCTCCAGGAAGCTTAGTCCTTTATGTCTCTCCTTTCAGAGCCAAAAAGAGATTAACACAGGGCTTCTTGTCCCTGGGGAGTCTTGGTTCTGTATCACTTGTTACCACATGTGACCTTTTGTAACTCTTTCCATCCAGTTGCACACAGAATTCAACTGCTCTAGTTCTAAGGTTTCCTTGAAAAATAACTTAGAACCTCTTCACTGAGCTTTCTAAGGGCTTTTTGCATCTGCTCTCCCAGGTCTATTTTTTGGTATCTTCAGATCCTCCTTAGAAGAATGACTAAAATGCACTTTGTCCTCATAATTTCCTTGAGTTTGATTTCTTTAAATTGACAGTTTTTCATATTCCTCCTCAATGTATTCCACTGTATCCTCTAGTCCACATAGGTGATAGTTTCATTACCAGTACTGGGTTCCTAGATCTCAACCTGTTTAGAGAAGATGCAAATGGTGGATTAGAGAAGGTGTTTTCCTGGTTGCTCCATGGGGTGAAAGCAAGAATTCAGAAACACCACTTCTCAGCAGAGAAGTGACAGAGGGGAAGCTTTTCTGGGAATTAACTCAGGCATTTAAAGCAGATCAGGAACTCAGGTGGTTGGATATAAGGAAATAAAGAAGAAATCCCAAGCACTGCCCCTACTGGCAGTGCGACCAGCAGGTATAATCTCCTCTGTGTCAGAACAAATTGGGTGACTACAGGGGGAGGGAGCATGGTCACCTAGCAACACACTGTGCCAGAAGTGACCAATGAGGCAGACCTGCTGACCCTGACGTCCACCTTGGGTCCACCTTTTCCTGGGCAGGACACTTCACCCCTTTCCTCTGTATAAAAGCCCTGAGCAGCCGAAGCCATTTGCAATTTCTTCTGGCTCTCCCACCCCGACTTTCACCCCAGGGGGCTGGAGATTTCGCCTGGGACACAGACTCCAATAAATCTCAAGCCACTACTTTTGTCTGACTCTGGTGAATCCGCCTGGTGAGCTTACTCCTTTTGGCCTCCCACAGCCCCCTTTTCGAGCTTTACCCTCTGCCCTTTCGCTAGCTTTACACTCTGCACTAAAGGAGTAGAGCAATGAATCTCTTAAAGTAAACCCCCAATTTGGGAAGTCTGAGGATATGGAGAGATCAGAGACCAAAAACACCACCGAACTAACCTGAAAGGTGTCTTGCACAACAATTTTTTGTGGGAAATAGAAATAAGCCAAATCTCTCCAGCTACCAGGAAAATCAGAGGAAGGAACTATTTTGTATCTCCAGTACCAGGGAATGGCAGCTAGAAGATCTGAACCCTGACAACTGGCCTAACCCGAAAAACAGGTTTGGTGAACTCACAATGCACAGCATATTGTGTTTCTAAGAGTCCAGGAGAAAATCAAAAGTGGAGAGGGGTTTATATAGGAGAGAACTGTTCACGGAAACACACCTGGCTTCCCCACTTCCCTTCCAGAGTGGCCACTAGGAAGACTGGCTGCTTGAGAACTCAGCTGGGAAAGTCTCACTTGGTTGGATGAATCACACCAGGCCAAGAATTCAAAAGGGGAGGAGAAATTGATGGAGTTCAGAGTCTGAACCTGAACGTCCTAAAAACACAAAATTCACAAATATCTGAGGAGAACAAGAATTGACCCCTCCACCACAGGAGTGAGACCCAGGAGTTTTTCCTGGGGGACAGCCTCCCAGCAGGGTCCAGCATCTGCCTGGCCTGAGCTGATTTAAAATCTTCAGACCTATTCAAGGAAGAGCTTGATGCTAACTAAGCCTAAACACCCCCCCAGGAGTCCTGTCTACAGAATCTACCATCATACTCCAGCTCCAGCAACCCACCTAACACCTGAGAAGGGAAGCCAAGAATCTTTGGAACTCCAATGGAAACAATTCTGTAATATTTTGTCAAGATCCTCCTTTTAATTTTATTCATTTTAATTTATTAATAAATTTTTTATTTTATATTTTGTTTGTTTATTTTTCTTTTTTCTACTCTCTGTTCAATTGTGATCTGAATGGTTCATGGACACTTACACTATTCAAACCTGATTTTGTTTTATTTTTCTCATTCCTAGCATTTTATTGTGGCAATTCTTTCTCATGGATCAATATTTTGAGGACTAAGGCATTTGATTGCATTATGTCAGTTTTGTTCTTGTACTCTTTTACTTTTATTTTCATTTTTACTGTTAATTTGTTAATTTTTATTCTGTACACTTTTTTCTCTCACCTGTTTCCCTTGATTCTCATTCTCTTGTTTCTTCTTTTAGTAGCCAACCTTTATTCATCTATCACTCTTTATTTTTTACTGAGATTTTCTCTCCTTTTCCCTCACAAACATCACATCCTACACTAATTTTTTTCTATTTCTGTTCACAACTTGAAATTGTAAATCCATATGTAAACTTACTGTTTTTACTGTGGGCAATAACTGATCATATCATCTCCATTTATTGTGACAAGTAACATAGTAGATACCAAAGCAGGGACTATTTGGTTTGATACTATAAATTGTTTGCATTGGTTGTTGTTATTATCTGTCTCCCCCCCTAAACCGTGAGGCACTGGAAATCTTCAGAGACACTATAAGTCCGCAGGGTAGAAATTCTGTGCCTCAAAACTACACTGTCAAAAGTGTAAACACACAAATGACATGAAACAGTCAGGGAACAAATTTTCTCAAACAAACAAATATAACTCAATAACAGAACCCACTGACACTACAGTGGAAGAAATGGCAGAAAGGGAGTTTAGAATATTCATAACTAAATTGATCTCTGAGGTAAAATATGATGCAAGGGAAAAATACAGGGAGCAAAGATCATGTCAACAAAGAAATAGAGATTCTCAACAAACAAAAAAACAAACACAAATCCTTGAAATTAAGGCATTAATAAATTATAAATTTATAAATAAATTATAAAATAAATAAATTAATAAATTATAAATTTACCAAATTATAAATTCATTGGAAGGTATCACCAGCAGACTAGAACACTTAGAAAACAGAATTTCAGGCAAAGAAGGCAAAATATATAATTTAGAAAATAAAGTTGACCATGGACAAAAATGTTAAGAGATCATGAACAAAACTTCCAAGAAATATGTGATAATATGAAGACTGAAATTAATATTTATTGGGCTAGACAAAGGCTCAGAGATAAAAAGCAAATAATGCAGAATCTTTTCAATGAAATAATATCTGAAAATTCTCAAACCTTGACAATGAAATGGAAAATCAAATACAGGAGGTTTACACAACTCCAAATGTACAAAATTACGATAAACCCACACGAGGGCACATTACTATGACAAGACTAATATACAGAATAAGGATAGAATTTTAAAGGCTGTCAAGGAAAAATGACAGGTTACATTTTGAGGGAAAGCAATCCAGATGGCAGCTGATTTCTCAATCAGACCCTTAGAGTTAGGAAGTCATGGAATAGTATATACCAAGATCTGAAAGAGAATGGATGCCAACCAAGAAACCATACTTTGCAAAATTAAGCTTCAGATTTGATGATGAAATGAAAGCCTTCCATGATAAACAAAAGTTAAAAGATTTACAAGAAAGTCTGCACTACAAAACATTTTCAACAAAATATTTCAAGGAAAGAAATGAAAAATAAAAGTGAAAACCAGAAAAGAAAGGAAGTATGCTAGAAGAATAGTCAATCAAAAAAGAAATTATTTCAAGTTTAAAATGAGAAACAATTGAAAATGATAGGGAGTAAGAATCATTTCTCAATAATAACATTGGATGTAAATTGCCTAAACTCATCAATCAAAAGACATAGACTGGCAAATTGAATTAAAAAACAAGACCCAACAATATGCTGTCTCCAAGACACTCACCTCATACACAGAGACATCCTCAGACTGAAGGTAAAAGGACGGGGAAAAATATATCATTCACTCGGATTTCATAAACAAGCAGGTGTTTCTATCCTCATAGCAGGTAAAGTCATCTTCAAGTCAAAATAAATTGAAAGGTACAAAGAATATCATTTCATACTGCTTAATGGACCTATAGCCATAACTCTAAACAATGAAGCAACTACATGCATGAAACAAACCCTTCGCTATTTCAAGAATAAGATAGATAGCAATAATAACACTGGGTGACTTTAAAATGGCTCTCACACCACTCAAGAGACTTTGCAAACAAAAACTAAATAAAGAAGTTATAGAACTAGAAGAATACAATTAGTAATTTAGATTTAACATACATATATAGAATATTTCATCCACCAATGACTAAAATACACTTTCTTCTCAGAAGCACACAGATCCTTCTCTAAAGTAGACCATAATATAGTCCACAAAGCAGCTCCTAGAAAATATTAAAAAAAATGAATAATACCTTAAATTTTATCAGATAATAATGGAATGAAACTAAAAATCAGTGATAAAGTAAAAAATAGAAGCTACCTTAACACCTGGAGACTAAATGATACACTATTGAATGACCAAGGGATAGCTGAAGAAATCTGAGATGAAAGAAAAAAAAATATTTAGAGGTAAATAAGAGTAGAACACAATATATCAAATCTCTGGGACACTAAAGGGAGTCCTAAGAAGAAAGTTTATTGTGCAGAGCTCATCATTAAAAGAATAGAAAGTCACCAAATAAATATCCTAACTTACATCTTGAAGCCCTAGAAAAAAAGAACAAATCAACACCAAAAACAGTAGAAGACGGAAATAACTAGAGTAAGAATTGAAAGTAATGAAATTAAAATTTAAAAAAACACAATCCAAAAAATCAACACAAAATATATTTTCTTTGAAGAAATAAAATTGACAAACACTTCACCAAGATAATGAAAAGAAAGAAAAATCTCATATTACTAAAATTTGTGATGAGAAAGAAATATCAATCACAGACACCACTAAAATATAGATGATAATCAGAAACTACTTTGAAAATCTTTACTCCAAAAAATAGAAAATGATGCAGATATCAACAAATTTCTAGAGACATATAACCTATCCAAATTGAATCAGAAGGACACAGAAAATCTAAGCAAATCACGTTCAATCAATGAAATCAAAGACACCACCAAAAGCCTACCAATAAAGAAAAGCCCAGGACCAGATGGCTTCACAGTCGAGATCCACCAGATGGTCAAAGAAGAACTTAAACTAATATTCCACAAATTATTTCATGAAATAGAAAAGTAGGGAAATCTTATGTTTTAGTCAGCTTTTTCACTGCTGTAACTAAAAGAACCCAGCCAGAACAACTGTAGAGGAGGAAAAGTTTATTTGGGGATTAATGGTTTCAGTCAGTTCATAAAAGGCTGGATCCATTCTGCCTGACTCAAGGTGAGGCAGGACATCATGGTGGAAGAGTGTGAGAGAGGGAACCAGCTCACATGATGATCAGAAAGCAGAGAGAGGTACTCCACTGGCCAGACACAAATGTATATACCCCCAAGCCATGTCCCAATTTCCACCTCCTTCAGCTACACCCTACCACTTCAGTTACCACTCAGTTAATCCCTATCAGGGGATTAATTCACTGACTGGGTTAAAACTCTCACAGCCCAATAATTTCTCCTCTGAATCTTCTTGCATTGTCTCACATGTGAGCTTTTGAGGGATACCTCATGTCCAAATCATAACATTCCACCCTTGGCCCCCAAAACCTCTTAACCATCTCACAATGCAAATAAATTTTGTCCATTTCCAAGAGTCCCTATAGTCTCAACAGTTCCAAATTGCTCAAAGTTCAAGTCCAAAGTCTTCTCTGGGGTTCAAGGCACTCTCCCATTGTGAGCTCCTGTAAAATTGAAAGCATTTTATAAGTACCCAGTATATAAAGGTACAGAGTAAACATTTCTATTCACAAAAATAAGAGGCTAGAAAAAAGGAATTCAAACTAAGCAAGATTGAAATCCAGCAGGGCAAACAAGTCCTGTAGTTCTGTGTTCATCATCTGGAGTACATGACATGATGTCCTCTCCAAAGGGCTTGTGTAGCTCTGCCCCTGTGGCCTGTTGGTTACAGTCCAAGGGGTTTGTCTCTGCTGGATTCCTGCAGCTTTCCTAGGATGATGTCCCATGTTATTGGCATTACTTAATCATGGAGGTCTCCACTGCACCTTTGGCTCCTGAGGGGTCTCCACTGTACCTTTGGCTTCCTCCTCAAATCTCCATACCTTGCCTTCTCAGGGAGTGCCCACAGGTAGTATGACCCTGCTGTACTTTTCCTGGATTCCAAGGCCTTTGTTTGAAATCCTGATGGAAGCCTCAATGATCCCCTAACACCAGTATCCTGCCTTTCTGTAGAACCAGCACCATGTGTTTGATGCCAAGGGCTGCTGCCATCCTGAGCAGTAGCCAAGCCTCCAGGGACACTGGCTGCAGCAGCCTCTGAGTGCCTGGGTGGATGAGCATGTTGAAAAACTTCCTAGGCCCTCTTCTGCAGGAAGGGTACACCACTGGTCTCTTCTCAAGAGAATTTTCTCTTTTACTCACTTGAACCTGAGATGCCCTTGAGCCATCTTTCTCACTATCTCTGGACAAAGTCTTCAGCATTTCTTTAGTAGCAGTAATGTCTTTAACGACCACAACTACCTTAGCCCCAGTTTTATTTCTGCCTTTCAAGTTTTCAAAACTTTCTGCTCTGCTTTCTGTTCCTGAGTATCACAATAAACTTGTCTAAAAGCCACCAGCAATACTCATGCCACTTCCTGAATGCTATGTTGCCTAAAAATTTATTCTACCACATTAAGAAGTGAATCGCTTTTAAAATGAGCCTCACAGAAAAACCTCAGACCATAGGCAAAAGGCAGACAACTTCAGCCAGAACGTGACACAAATGGCCTCTACTCCAAATTCCAATAGAGTCCTCCTTTTCTGAACCCTCTTGAGCCCTACCTTCACTGTCCATGGTCCTGCTCCAATTCTGGTTTTCTAAGTTCCCATCAGAATCAGCCATTAAGCTCCACTTACTAAAATCTAAAGCATTTTGAACTTGCACTGCTCACATTTCAACATTCCTCCAACCAATTCCAAAATGAACCACATGATCAGGATAGTCACAGCAACAACCCCACTTCTTGGTTTTCTGTTTTACTCAGCTTTTTTTGCTGCTGTGACTAAAAGTCTTACCAGAAAAATTTTAGGGGAGGAAGTTTATTTGAGGGTTCACAGGTTCAGGGGTCTCAGCCCATAAGAAGCTGGTTCATTCTGTGAAGCTAGTGTCACCCTGATACCAAAACCAAACAAACACCCATCAAGGAAAGAAAACTTCAGACCAATACACCTGATGAATATAAATGCAAAAGTTCTTGATAAAATGCTGGAAAATCACATATAAAAACATATTAATAAGATAGTGTACCATGATCAAGTGGGGTTCTATCCAGGGATCTGAGGCTTTTGCAACATACAGAAGTCAATAAACAAAATTCATCATCAATAGACATAAAGACAAGAATCATGTGATTATCTCAATATATACATAGAAAGCATTTGATAGAATTCAGAATCCATTCATGCTCAAAACACTAGAAAAGCTAGGTATAATAGGAATATACCTCAATATTGTAAAAGCTACATATGCTAAACCCAAGGCCAACATCATTCTAAAGGGAGAAAATTTGAAAACATTCCTTCTAAAAACTGGAACTAGAAAAGGATGCCTTCTTTCACCACTCCTATTAAACAGTCCTTGAAACTCTTGCCAGGGTGATTAGACAGAAGAGAGAAATTAAAAGGATATGAATAGGAAAAGAAAAACTCAAACTGCATCTATTTGCTGATGACATAATTATATATTGAGAAGAACTCCCCCAAAAAACTCCACCAGAAAGCTTCCAGAAATAATAAATAAATTCAGCACAGTAGCAGGATATAAAATTAACAGTTGCATTACCATATACCACTGACAAATCGGCTGAAAGAGAAATCAAGAAACTATCCGATTCATGATAGCCTCAGAAAAAATTAAATAAAAAGCTTGGAAATCAATCTAATGAAGGAGATGAAAGACCTCTACAGTGAAAAATACTGTACACCAAAGAAAGAAATTGAAGACGTTAGAAGATGGAAAGCTCTCCCATGCTCTTGGATAGGCAGAATTAATAATGTCAAAATGGCCCTACTATCAAAAGTGCAACATAGATTTAATGCAATTCAATGGCATTCTTCATAGAAATAGAAAAGGCAGTCATGAAATTCATTAGGAAAAATAAGGGGCCCAGAATAGACAAAGCAATCCTTACCAAGAAAAGTGATGCAGGAGACATCACAATACCAGAATTATACTACAGAGCTATAGTAATAATACCAGGATGGTATTTCCACTGAAATGGACAAGAAGATCAATGGTACAGAATAGAAGACACAGAGACATACACACATAAGTAGAGTTATCTCATAATAGACAAAGGTGCCATAAAGATACATTGGAGAAATTATAGTGCCTTCAACAAATGGTGCTGGAGAAACTGCAAACCCATAGCTAGTAAAATGAAATGGAACTGCTGTCTCTTAACCTGCCCAAAACTCAACTCAAAGTTGATCAAGGACCTAGGCATTAGACCAGAGAACCTGTGCATACTGTAAGAAAAAGTAGGCCCAACTCTCCACCATGTTGGCTTAGGAACTGATTTCATTAACAAAAATCTTAAAGCCCAAGAACTAAAATTAAATGTCAATAAATGGGATGGTATCAACTAAAAAGCTTCTTCACAGCAAATGAAACAGTCAAGAATGTGAATGAGAGCCTACAGAATGGGAGAAAATATTAACCACCTGCCCCTCAGAGAGAGCATTAATCTACAGGATGTATAAAGAAATCAAAAAATGGAACACCAAAAAAACAAATAACCCAATTAATAAATGGGCAAAGAACTGAACAGGCAGTTCACAGAAGAAATATGATTGGCCAACAAATATATGAAAAAATGTTCAACATCTCTAGCAATTAGAGAACTGCAAATTAAAACTGTACTGAGATTCCATCTCCAGTCAGAATGGCAATTATCAGGAATATATAAGTAACAATAAATATTGGCGAGGATGTAGGGAGAAAGGTACTCTCATACATTGCGGGTGGGACTGAAAATTGGTGCTACTGCTATGGAAAGCAGTGTGAAAATTTCCTGGAAAACTTGGAATGGAACCACCATTTGACTCAGTTATCCAACTTCTGGTTTATATCAAAAGGACATTCAGTCAGCATACTAGAGTGACACAGTCACATCATTGTTTACATCAGCTCAGTTCACAATAGCAAAGCTAAGGAACCAGCCTAGGTACCCTAAAAGAGATAAATGGATAAAGAAAATATGGTATGTATATACAATAGAATATTACTCAACCATAAAAAAGGATGAAATTATGGCATTTACCAATAAATGGATGGAACTAGAGTCTATCATGCTAAGAGAAATAGGCCAATCCCCCAAAACCAAAGGCCAAATGTTCTCTTTGATATGTGGATGCTAACTCACAACATGGGAGGATAGGAAGGGGAGGAATAGAAGTTCATTGGATTAATCAAAGGGGAATGAAGGGAAGGGAGGGATTTATTTAGGATTTTAAAAAACTTTTTACTTAACTTGTCATGACCTCAATATGCTTAGCCCTGCGTGTAGGGCTCTTTGGAGTTGAAATGTTTAAGAGATATAATATATGTTAAACACAGAACGAGGTTTGACACTCATTAAAGTCCTCAGATGTGTTCACTGTTTTTATTAAAGACTACAAATTGGGTACTAGTGATATTCATCATTATAGAGTTTTCATTATTTTTCAGCCTTTTGTGGTGTAAAAAAACAGAAAATAACATTCATTAGATATAATTATATATCATTATTATAAGTTAGCCCTTTTGTTCTCTACTCAACATTCTCATTTTCCCTTTTCTTCCAATTAAAACCTTGTTCCTTAGGATCCTGAACTTCTACAATTACACTGAGCTGTCTTGCTTCCTTAGGACTCGGAGATTAGTACAAATTCTTTCCCTTAATAAGAATGCTTTCCTCCTTTATTCACTTACACAATTTATATTCACATGGTAACATTCAGTTTAATATTGTAGCTTCAGGACAATCTTTGCTAATCAGCAGACCCCTCTCCTGGGGCAGGCTAAGGACTTTCCTCTGCTGTGACCTTAGTTCACCTTTGTCAGACTCATGATGATGCTCTGCAATAATCTGTTGATATGCTTTGAGCTCCTTCCAGACCATTCATCCTTTGAGGGTAAAAATCTGGCTTTGCCCTGAGTACCTGGCACACTGTTGAACACTTGAAGAATATCTGTGTTATATAGGGAATAGATGGATGGATGACCACATGACCAATTTCTTTTATTTTTGTTAATTTGGTGAAATAGATTGTGAAGTTTTAAAATATTTCAAGTATACAGAAAAACAAATACAAAAGGAGGACCCATGTTCCACCACACTTATTTATGAAATCTTTGTGTTTTAAGCTAAAAGTATCATTGTGAAACTTAATGATCTTAAGCTTCTGTGTCCACATTGTGGACACAGAAAAGGCAGAGGGGGAGGAGTAAGGGAAGAAATATGAATGGAAGTGGGCCTCATTTGAATGTAGTGCCAGGCAGTATGTCAGGGGGAAGGAACCCAGCAGTGAACGCAGCATACAGTGGGGATGGCATGAAGTCACACTGTGAAACTAGAGGGACACAAGAGAATGGGGGACACATTCTGCTAATGTCCTCCTGGAGGCCTAGCTAGGAAAGGGAGTAGACTAAGATTTGCCTACTTATTTACTTGACAATCACTTTCATTCTGTGTTATTTATTAGATGGATGTCTACTTTGGGCTAGGCATTTTGCATACATTTTTTAATTCAATCAACTGGTGCTTAATATCAAGTGACTAGTAAACTGTGGAGGCCATATCTTTTTGTATAATTTTGAATCTCATATAATTTTTATTGTGTTATCTTGTTCATTTTACCTGTTGGTTGCATTTTGTTCTATTAATCTTTCTATTTCTTGACTTCATACATTGCTTATAACAAATATTTTTTAACTGTTCTGTAGGTCAGTTTTGGATACTTGGCTATATTTTGGATCAAAATTTTTTTTTAAAAAAAGAGTTATAGACATACCTTGCTTCAGCTTGAAGGTGGTCCTTTGATAATATGTCTCAATTATTTACTAAAAATCCCTCAAAATTAGTCAATACTATTGAAGTATTTTAAAAATTGTGGCCACCACAATGCTGAATATCTCATATATTTTTATCTTGCTTCACTTGAACTATCTGTAAATGATACTGAAGGCAGAATATTAATTTTCTTGGAATCAGTTTCCATGCGTATAATTCAACCACATGCAGAACTAGTTTCTGCTATTGCTTAATGCACACACTACTTATAATTAAATTTTTATTAGAAATTGTTTAAATTGTTTAAATTGTTCTTTGGCAGTACCAAAGAACAAAATCTACATACAGGAACAAACGGTATTCTTTAAGACACATTATACAAAATATAGGCTAGCAGGGGAAAAAAAAAACTGTAGAATTATGGAGTGGCTGCTGAGATATGGTACAAACTCTGTACATTAGAGCAAATCTAGATACTAAATCAAAATACAGAACTAAAATATGCAACCTTTGCAATGTTCATAAATCATGAAGATTCCATAGTAGAAAGCACATAATGTTCAGCATTTATTGAACATTAAAAAAATGACACAAATGATTGGTCTAGCGATTCTGTAATGTGGGCGTCGTATCATGATATTCTAACGTACAGTGCTGTGGGAGGCAGAATGTTTTGAGCTCATGGAGGTTGTGGGGGGGGGGGTGCTGCAGAAACAGGAAGTTCTCTTTAACCTTTCCTTACCCCATTTTTTTCCACGAACTAGTGTCATGGAAACTCGAATTCATCTTCTGCAGAGTAAGTTATAAAATCTAAAGGTCATTCTCTAGCCTCCTCCCTTCTTCCCAGAAGAAACCTGTGTGCCACTTTCCCACAGGCCTAGAAGAATCTGAATAAGCTATGCTTCTAAGTTGGTCCCTCCCCTCAGTTTATAAAAACCAGGTCGTGACCCCTTTTTATTTAAGGGTGATTTTACCTGACCGTCTCCAGTTTTGTTTACCAGCTCAGGAATAAAATATTAAGTTTTTTCAGAATGTGAGGGTCTTCATTTTTGCAGACTCCTGTGTCAATTAAAGCTCATACCAAACACATTTGCAGTGCTCTTCTCTTGTTAATCCTGTCTTTGTTATATAGGTGTCAGCCATGAACTTCTCAACAGGGGATAAAAGATGATACTTCTCCCCACCTTACATGCATTTACGTGCATTTTCAGAGCAGTATGTATATGCATTTGTAAATTATTGACTGAAAATATTCAAGTCATAGAAGTTACTCTGCCTACACATAGCACTGCTTGTATATAATGTAACAATTCTATGTTCCTTATAAAATATATATAATAACTTTGTTCCCTAAAGGCTCTGAATTTAATGGGCTGGGAACACTGCTACTGCTGGATGTGACCGTAAGACCATGTCTGGTTCTAAGGGGACAAGGACATCAAGACTCAAACCAAAATGAAGGTTACATGAGCAATTCTCAAGTGTTTCCTCATTAAGGATAATCTCTTATCACAGTCTTCATGAAAGTGTTCGAACAACATGAATAGATTAAAGTCATCATATTGGGGGAAAAATATCACATGTTAATCTAGAAGGGAAAAAAGACTTTACAAAATGGGCCTAAAATAAAATCAAGTAAAAAATTGGCCATTCTGGGTTAGAATATTTATCTTGGTAAAACTGGATCACCAATTAATTCTGGTGCTGCCATGTTCTGTGTGACTTTGGGTAAAGACCTTAACCTCTCTGGTTTTCACTTTCCACAACTGTAGAAAGGAAATAATAATGCCTGCAGTGTCTAATTCTGTAGGTTGTTAGAAAACAATGTAATTTTTTGATTGTCAGGAAAATGAAGTATTTTCAAACACTTCATTCTCATTGTCCTGAGTTTAAACTATTTCTTTCCAAATCTAGGCACTCATCACAGTTTTTAATTTGTAATTGCCATTTGAAACCAACTGTCTTTCCCCAAAAGACTCTATTTTTCCTGGATCCCCAATGACCTCTGTGATAGAGTACGGAGTAATGCTAGATATTCAACCCATCCATGAAATTATAGTAAGAAACATGTATTAGAGAAAGAAAAAAAATTAACCTCATTAATCAGGCTTCAAGGGACATCTTTCCTAATGGACGAACCAGAATAATATTTTATACAAAAAAGGTGATTGGAAAAAATATTTAGCTAAATTATCTATAGAATGTTCTCTCCTCAATTCTCACTTCTCACTAAGTATGAATTTCTGAATACGTTCACTAAATTGGCACTTGATGTGACCTCCCAAGACTTCGGCCTGCCATGCCTGTTCTGAGCTGGTTTTATATGACACTGTACCTGATGGCTTGTTCCAAGCTAAATTTGTCCTGACAAATTTCTTTCAATATCTTTTATCCTCTTCTTTTTGGAAAAATTCACATTCATCATAGAAAACATTTATTTAGATTACCTAGTATGAAACGCTGTACTCAGAGTTCAGGAAGAATAAGAAGTTGAGCCTGCTTCTAAGGGGTCAACATGATATGCATTCCTTCCTTCCTTCATTAAATCAAAGACACATTTACTTAGTGCTCGTGTTCCGCCAGGCAGAGTGCAGGACAGCAGAGGATAATAGTGACAAGCAAGGAGTGGTTTCACAGTCTGGAGAGAGAGCCAGGGAAATTAAGAGACAACTTCAGGGTGGTTTAGTAAGTGCATATTTTTAATAATATTGACTGCCATATGTCAGGGCCCTGGCAGGAAACAGCTGACACACTCAAGCTGGTTTTTTTTAGAGGGTTTAACAAAGAAACTATTTACAATTTGGGAAGTAGGATTTAAGGGAATGAACAAGAGATTAGGCAGTAGCCTGCACGTGCGTGGCACAGCCAGAGAACACAGAGAACAATTATGGGAACAGAGATCACTATAGGACCCAGTCAGCTGGCATTTCATTAAGCTGGTTGCCTTAGAGGAGGAGCCAGGCAACCACAGGCTAGAAGACAGAGGGAGAGTTGGGTCGGGGTATCCTGACCTCCAACTTTGCTTGCCTTCTGCCCTCTAATCTTCCAGCTGTGCACCTCCGTGAATGAGGACAAGCTCAAGTCAGAGGATCAAGGAGCTTATTGATGCTTTTCTTGCAAATCAGTCTTATGGGGCCCAGAAAAAGGTGGAGAAGGGCAGAACTGGGTCTGGGGACCCAAAGAATGATATTTGACACAAAGGCCTGCTCTGTGCTTTTCTCATGGTGTTATTCATCTTTGCAAATAACCTGCATTTAAATGGGTATTGTAATCTTCCAAATAAATAAGACTCAGAAAAATTAAATGACTGAATCAAAGACACAAAACTAAGAACGGATGGATTCAGAGTTTGAACTCACTAGTGTGACAAGACATCTCTTTTCTTCTCACTAGGTCTATGTGCTGGGATGTATGTGCAGGGAAATGTGGGACCATAGTGGAGACAGAACTCACACCATCACTGTGGCCCTGGGGAGACAAGGTTGCTAGGAAAGATGATGCCTGAGCTGAGCCTTGAGGGAATAATGGTACAAATAAACCAATGAGGGGGAACGAAGGAAAGAAAGTGTTGCCCAAGTGCAGGGAGCAGCAAAGTATGTGAAGAGATGGGAAGAAACTGTTAGGACTTTGGGAAATTGGTTATGTTGAAATGGAGAGGATGGGAGTGATGAGAAAATATGACTTCTGTAGTAGCAGCGTGAAAACTAACAGGAATTAAGGGTATTTAGGTAGGTTGAAGATGTGCGAGGTAGGTCTCACAGTGTATAGAAATTATGGTTCACAAACAGATTATTATGATTTTCATAGGTGAAAGTAGAGAAAAAGATATAGAAAAAAATCACAAGCAGAGGCAGTATGGTTGCTCATGACTGAAAACTGACTCTCACTATTGGCCTAGAACTCATTACTTCTGAGGTCTAGGCCAACATTTTCCAGTTTTATCATCATAAAAATTTATGAGTCTCATTACTGCCCACAATATAATAATTTTATGGTACCGATGTGATTCATGATCCTAAATTCATTATAAATTCTGCATATGTAAAAATCAATCACAAAATGCAGTCTGTAAAAATAAAAAATAATGTTAAAAATCAATCAAGAACACTAAATCTATAAGTAAGGCTTCTAGTCTAGAAATTCTGTTAATAGCGGGGTTGTTTTAGACTAGTCCTCATATCACTTAAAAATAAACTTTTCGTCAAACATCTCCCTTTTAGGCAATCATGATATGCAGACAAATTAAACACACATACACATATACTAAATTGGCCTTGAAACAAGGTACTGTCATAAAAAACAAAGGTCTGTCTGTAACAAGCCATTAATTTTGTTGTGACATCAATTTCCTTTTTAGAAAAACAGGAATAACAAGCTCTCAGAATTACTCTAAGAATTAAATTAGATGATGTTTTTTAAACAGAGAGCTTCTATCTCTCAGCCTCCCCAAATATTTCACATTCTTTCATTTGCTTTTAATACTTCTCCTTTCTGGAAGATATGCCTTTACTTGAATTAGGAAAGAGAGTTGGAATAAAAGAATATGGAATCCAACAATATCCAGTTTTATTTTTATATTAGCAATTCTAAAAAATGTCAGGTAATGGACTTGAAAACATTATGAGAGTATTTTATTATTAAATTCTTTCCCATCTTACATTCTATTAATCTATTAATAATCAAGGTTAGTAATATTATCTTTTTCCCACTAAGGTACTATGTACTGTTTCCATTTCATAAAATGGAAAGCCAGATGAACTAAGGGATTAAAAAACTTTTTCCTGATCATATGAGTATTTCATAACTATACGTAAATTCCCAGAACTACAGTTCCCCATTCCTTCTGATCATTTTCCCCTGAAAGATTTGATATTTGTGAAGCCTTTTGATATAAACAAATGATAATTGTTACTGTAAGGAAAGGCATATTTATGGCATACGATCAAAGGCACTGAGGCAGGGAGAAGATACATGCTTCATGCCACAAGAAAGCAGCCCTAATGCAGTGTTGAATTTTTGACCTTGTGTCAGCATAGAAGCTGGAAATGAAGCAAGTACTGCCACATCTAATTTATTGTTTGATGTAGTTCTGGCAGAAGAGACTGAAAAATCTAGTCTTCAACTCCCACATTCACTGTCCACCCCTCCATAGAAGAAGAAATTTCCACCCACACCATGTTATACACATTTTCTATTCCTTCTTATAACTTGACTATAAACCACCTGCTTCCCTCCTTCATCCTGTCAAGACATGATAGTTTATTATAAAATAGGAGATATACAGAGCACTGACAGCTTTCAGATATACTTTCATGCTAACCATATGACTCCGTTTCATTTTAGTGAGGTAGAATGTTTAAATGAAAAGCTAAAAGAAGGCCATAATCTGCATAGAGTGAGCTAAGGACATCAGGCTCTGTCAGGATGGTAGAAGAAAGGCAAACTTTTCTTTGATTTGACAGCCCGGGCCCTACCTCAGAGCTAGGTTAACTTGTCTGCACTGGATTTCATGGTTTAGGATTTTTTTCAGCTAATAGCTGGTCCAGCAATTTATTTATTGATGAAAGCTACACTATCTTCCATTAGTAACTAAATTAAGAAGACATAAGACAATATATCAACTACATAATTCTTACCTTCTAGAAACTAATGTGATTATTTTCTTTTTTAATCAGACTTAATTAATTCATTAGAAACTGCATCTTGCTGTGTTGCCCAGGCTGGCCTTGAACTCCTCTGCTTAAGCAATCTTCCTGCTTTAGTCAGCTTTTTCACTGCTGGGACTAAAAGACCTAACAAGAACAATGTTAGAGGAAGAAAAGTTTATTTGGTACTCCTTGTTTCAGAGGTCTCATTTTATAGAAAGCCAACTTCTTAGCTCTGGGCTCAAGGTAAGGAAGAGCACCATGGTGGAAGGGTATGGTGGAGAAAAGCATTTCAGGGAATGGCACCAGGAAAGCAGAAAGTGCTCTCGATTATCAGGGACAAAATATAAAGGCACATGCCCATGACCCACCTCCCCCAGCCACACCCTGCCTGCCTGCAGTTACTGCCCAGTTAATCCATTCAAGGGATTAATGTATTCATTAGGTTAAGAATCCCATAACCCATCATTTCGCTGGTAAAGTTTCTTGCATTGTCTTCTTACACACGAGTATTTGAGGGATGCCACACATCTAAACCATAACACCACTTGACTTAGCCCCCACCAGGCACCAGCACTAACGGAGAGGCATCACCATGCTTTGTTGTTTTTATTTACTTTTAAAATAAAAAAATAAAATCCTATCAATGTACTGTATTAAACGTGACATTATGGAATGACTAAACCTAGCTAATTACATATGCTTTACCTCACATAGTTACCATATTTGTGTTTTTAAAAACCCTTCATATACACTATTTCAGCATATGATTAATTAGTGTCAGCATATCATACAATATATTGTTTGAATTTATTCCTCCTACATAACTGAAAGTTTGTCATCATTGACTAACATTTCCTTAACACTCTACCCACACCTACTCTCTGATGAGCACCATTCTACTATCTAAGGGATCTGCTTTTAAAGTCCACATGATCTAGGTTTTACAGTACTTATTTTTCTGTGCCACCCTTATTTCAGTTAACATAATGTTCTTTAGGTTCATCCATATTGCAAATGGCAGGATTTCCTCCCCTAATTTTAATGGATGAATAGGAGTTGTGTGTGTATGTGTGAGAGTATGTACATATGTGTGTTTGAATGTATGTATATGAGTGTGTGTATCAGCTGTTCTTTATCCACTCATCTATTGATGGACATTTGGATTGACTCCATATTTTGGGTGTTGTGTATTATGATCAATGCTGCCATGAACATGGAAGTACAGATACCTCTTCAACAAACTGATTTAATTTCCTTGAATATATACCAGTGGTGCCATTGCATTATATCAAACTAAAGGGCTTCTGCACAGAAAGGAAATCATCAACAGAGTTAAGAGACAATGTACAGAATGGAAGAAATTATTTGTAAACTATTCATCTATAAAGAGTTAATACCCAAAATACATAAGGAATTTAAGCAACTCAATAGCAAATAAATAAGAAAATATGAGCTAGGGACCTCATTAGATATTTCTCAAAAGACGACATATGAATGGCCAATGGGTATATGAAAAAATCCTCAACAGGAGTCGTCATCAGGAAAACGCAAATGAAAACTACAATGAGATATCATTTCACTCCTGTTAGACTGTCTTTTGTCAAAAGATAAGATAAAAGTGTTGGTTGGTGAAGATGTGGAGAAAAGCAAATACTTTTGTTGGCACACTGTTGGTGGGAGTACAAATTTGTACAGACGTTTCTCCCAAAGTTAAAAATAGACCTACAAGGTAGAGTATATGTTTACAGAAGTATGAATCTGATCCAGACTCTCATCCTACTGTAATATAAATTTAGACTCAGAAAACACATTTTAAAATAAATTCATTAACAGAAATTAGAAAAGAAAGAGAGATGGAAAGAAGGAAGGAAGGGTGTTCTTGATTACATAAATTAATACAGAATTAAAAATCAGTGCACTAATCCTGCAATCAGGTTTGATTTATTGCCCATGAAGAAAATAATAATGTAGATACAGACCCTGAATTCTCAGATATGATATGTTAGTATCAATGTACGACAAGAGATTTGGCCTGGAGCCTGTAAAAGAAGAAAAGCTGAAGTGAAAATCTTGGTATGGAGTTGGCAGTGTGAGAGGCTGCTCCTCTGGGAAATTGTGGTTGGGACAAACATACCCACAAGCAGAGGAAAGTTATGTGGCTACAGCTACGAACAACTTACACAGAATTACAGAGCCTTCATGAATTCTCAATTTAAGCACAGTGACCTTCAAGCAGAGTAAATGAAATAGACTTCTAAAAAAATATTATAAGAAAACTGTTTTAGTCAACTTTTTTGCTGCTGTGACTAAAAGATCTGACCAGAACAATTTTAAAGGAAGAAGAGTTTATTTGAGGGTTCACAATTTCAGAAGTTTTAGTCAATAGAAGGCCATCTCCATACGTAGGGGCTTGAGGTGAGGCTGATCATCATGGCTGAGTGTGTGGCAGAGGGAAGCTGCTTACATGGTGATCAGAAAGCAGAGAGAAAGAGTCTCCACTCTCCAGATACAAAATATATATCCCAACCCACATCCCAAATCCAGTCTCCTCCAGTCACACCCTACCACTTCATTTACCACCTTAGTTAATCCCTATCAGGGGATTAAATCACTGATTCCTTTAAGACTCTTACAACCCAACCATTTCTCCTCTGAACCTTCTTGCATTGTCTCACACATGAGCTTTTGGGGGACACCTCACATCCAAACCATATCAAAAACCAAAGCAAAACATTAATCTTAGAAAAGAATAGCACAGAAAAGGCAGATGGTCCCCCCACAAAATAATTAGATAATCACAAAGACAATGAAAGGATACATTCAAAGTATGAACAAAAAATCGTATCAAACATGGAATTTCATACTTTAGTGTATTAAAATTTAAAAATGAAATTAAGCAAAAACATATTGGGGTAAGGTGACAGTATTTACCATCATTGTATTTTTAATAAAGAATGACTAAGCCATGTATGACATTGTGGAGGGAAAAAAACAGAAAGGCACAGTGGTGAGTGAAAGTCACTGGTAGAAAACACCCACATCCCCTTCTACCAGCTCTTAGAAAACATCACTTCATCCTTTACTTCTATGACTCTGATAGTCTTAGGTACCTCATAAAAGTGGAATCAGGCAATGTAGGTCTTGCGATGACTGGCTTATTTCACTTAGTATAGTGTCCTCCAGAATTTCTTTTTTTTTCATATATATAAACCTTATAATTATACATTATAGTGGGATTCATTTTGCCACATCATATATGTACATAACATAATTTGATTTCTTTCTTTTTAAAAGTTTCTTAATATTCCACTGAATGTCTGTATGACATTTTCTTTATCCATTCATCTGTTGATGGACATTTGGTGGTGTTTTAGTCAGCTTTTCAATGCTGTGACCAAAAGACCTGACAAGAACAATTTTAGAAGAGGAAAGGTTTATTTGGGCTCATGGTTTCAGAAGTTTCAGTCCATAGACCGCTGGCTCCATTCCTTGGGGCTCAAGATGAGACAGAACATTATGGTGGAAGAGTGTGGTGGAGGAAAACAGCTCAGGACATGATCAGGAAGCAGAGAGAGATCTTGCTCAATAAGCTCCTAATATAAACCCCAAAGGCATGCTCCCAGGGATTCACCTCCTCCAGTGACATCTTACCTGCCTACAGTTAACATTCAGTTAATTCCTATAAGGGGATTAATTCACAGATTGAGTTAAGGCTCTCATAACCCGATCTTTCACTTCTAAACCTTCTTGCATTGTGAGCCTGGGGGACAACACATACCTAAAACATCAAAAATGGATACTGCAATAATGATTCAATAAACATGGAAATGCAGATAGTCTTCATGTTACTGATTTCATTTCTTTGTATATATACCAGTAATGGGATTGCTGGATGACATGACAGGTCCATTTTTAGTATTTCAAGGAAACTCCATATTGTTTTCTATAATGGCTACAGATACCATTTTACATCTCTGAAGTTTCAGTGATACAGAGTGGGAAAGATCTTCTGTATAATATAAAGATTATAGTTAACAATAGATTTAAAACAGTAAACCTAAGTGCAGAGGCACATGACTGTAATCCCAGGGACAGAGGAAGCTGAGGAAGAAGTTTCACAAGTTCAAGACCAGCCTGGGAAACTTAGAAAGACCCCAACCCTAAAAAAAATAAATAAATAAAAATTTAAAAACCAGCTACTTTCAAGAAGAAGCCTAAACTGTCATGTAATAAAATTGGCAGTTCTGAATTAAGTATTCTTGTGTGCTTCCTTGCTAAAACTCTGTAACTCTCCAGGGGAAAAATGATTTTGAGTATTAACCCATATATTTATTTTTTATCATCATATTCCAGACTGTGCTTGACTCTGGGGAAATCATTATTAATATGATATTACTTCACTTCCCAAAGGGATAGCAATCTGATGTGAAGACAGCTATGTAACAGACAAATTCAGTACCAGTGAAAGTTATAATAATTCCATGCACAGAGTAGCCTCTTGTATGCCAGCCAAAAGAATCAGGGAAATTCCTGCAGTGAATAACTAGGACCAAGCTTGTAATGAGAGACAACATGCTCCCATGTTTTTTGTTTTTTTTTTCCCTTGATTTTTTTCCTTAATTTTCCTTTAATGTATTTTCTCACTAATTTTTAATGGTCTTATTAAGATTAAATACACACACAATTTGCACACTTAAAATATATACAATGAAAACAATCGAATCATATACTTTAAGTCTGCAAATATAAAGCTATCAGCCTAGTCAACTTTAGAACATTTTCATTATTTCAGTAACTCTCCTTTGTTTATCAACCACTCCCAGCCCTATGCAACCGCTAATATCTTTTATTTCTCTAAAGATGTCCCTACAGTAAGTTTTCAAATGAGTGAAATCATAGAGTATAGGGTAGTCTCTGACTGGCTTCTTTCACTTAACAAAATAATTTTCATTAGGCATAGAGTTGCCCTACAACCCAGCAATTTGACTCCTAGGTAGGTATTCAACAGAAAGGAGAACATGTGTCCAAGGGGAAACTTCTGTGTGAATGCGAATAGCATAGGTACTCTTAATACCAAAAGGGTGAAACAATCCCAGTGTCCTTCAACAGGCCAATGAATAAACAAAATGTAGTATATCCAAATAATGCTATAATATTCAACCATGAAAATGAATGGCATGTGCCTCTATGCCACATGCTTCTTTCCTCTCATTCTGGGGTCGTGTGTGTGGATGAAGGAGCTGAAACAGATTATGATTGCAACCAACATTGACTCCCATCATCCTGAACTTGCATTGTTTAGGGAAACACTCTCCCTCATTCTCTTTCTAAAACCTTGCCCTGAGTGTCTCGAATCACAGGCCTGTCATCAGGAAGCTTACCAGATTGAAGAGAGAGGCAAGAAAAAAGTAATGAGGACAAATAGAATAAACATCTGGAGAGAACGTCCTACAAGTCAACAGAGGAAATGAAATCTCTGCATTTAAGCATGCTGAGCGCCAGTCCTTCCCGTTCCCACACTGAGGGATGGAATGGGAGTGAAGCAAAGAGAAAGGAAGCAGTCAGTGGACAGGGGACAACAATGCATTTCTCCTCCTTGTTCAGTGGTCTGTCAACAGTGTTCTGACTTTTCCTTAGATTATGCTATATCTTCTTTTGTGCCACAGTCCAGATTATCACACTATGACACAATGTTTACCAGGATATAATTTTGTCATAGACATAGAGCTGAACATGATCTATCTATCCATTTATCTATCCATCTATTAGGCATCCATTTATCTCTGTATCTATTTCTCTCTTTCATGGAGAAATGTTTGTGCCTATTGAAGTTAAAAAAATTCATTAAGATTTTGGTTCCCATTTTTAAAAATTTAGTATCACATTCCTTTTTCATCCCAATTCAAGCTTCCTGTCCCTCCAATGTTAGCACCAACATTTTAGATGCAGAGATGTTTTTTAAACAGTAAAGAAACAAAAGAAATTGACTTCCATCACTCATTTTTTAGACCAGGGAAATATAGCCAAAATCATGTAATGAAATAGCCAAGCCCACAGTCAGATAGGAGCAGAATAAGAATCAAAGCCAGTTCTCTTGACAGTTATTTAATGCTCTTTAAACTCTTGCTCACCCATCTATTGTGAGAAACTTCAAAGAACTCAAGGTACAAAAGCTTCAGAAATTGCCAGTCTCTCTTATCTATAAGCTAAGTGCAATTTCCCTATTTTCTTCTACAAGGAGAAGCATTGCAGAGGCCTTCCCACTGTAGGAATTTCCTTTCTCTGCATTTGTTTTTGCTTCTAAATTGCTAATGTTGATCAGTTTAGGATGACAGCCATCCCTATAGTACAGTTTACCTCTTCTCAGAGATTCCTGTTTCCTTCTAGGTGCTGTCCTGGCAGCATTTTGGTATGGGCAGTGGCTGCTTTATTGCCACACTCAACAAGTTTGTGACTCTAGATTGAAAATTTGAGTATAATTTTAAAGGGGCAAAATACAGAGAATCATTGAGTACTAGGGCCCTCCACATAGCCTCTTCCTCCTTATTCCTTACCCTTTCACTGGTGCTTACTGTGAAAGCACTCCATTCAAGTCAACATTTATTTATTGGATAAAGGTATCTGCTAAAAGCTTGGGGAAATAGGAAGCATGCTCAAGAGGTGCTTGATTGGGAGAGAGAGAGCATGAAAGCCTGCTTCAAACTAATAGGAAAATATAATCGTACTTCAGTGATGTACAACACACATACTTGAATACAGATATGACTGCAGAAGAATCGTCTACAATCCATACCAAAATGAAGATTCTCAGGCTTTGTTTTCAGAGCCTCCCATACAGGAAATCCAAGGTAAAGTCAGAGAACTTTGTTTTAGAAATTGCTGTCGGGCGTATGGGCAGGAATATGGGCAGCAGCAAAAGATTTCACATAGCACTTCCAAAATATGTAAATGCATACATGGGTTACATTATACTTATACTGAGGGATATCAGAAATGAATAAGGGATGAACTCTGTCCCAAAGTAACTTACAGCAAAAGTAGATAGACACGCAAGTAAACTATAATGATACACAATCACGATAGCTATTATTAATGCCAAAACACGTTCTGGATATACAGACAACTCACATGAATGCATATATAAGTATATTAAGAATTCTGACAACATAAACAATGGTTTAATAGAGAAGATGAAAGTTGACTTAGTTTTTTTAACAGAGTATAAAATAATATTCTGGATAAAGGAATAAGCAAATTGTAGTGTGGGGAGGACTGCTCTTAACTAGGACAATAAAGGAGCCAGAATTTAAAGCTAATTTTGTAGTCCTTATTTGAAATCAAGCTACCTAAGTTGAAACTTAAAACAAATCAAATCCCATTAAATTTGGGGAAATTGTGTCATGCAAAACAGAAATTTCAGAAGGCATGAAAAGTTTGACATAAAAATGAATTTACAAAAAGTTGAAGGCAAGTAAAGATGAATTTTATTGGTCCTAATTTAGTCAATGTATGCTCATATAAGCAATGCATAAAAAGCAATTACAAAAATCAATAGATATGCATATGCACAAGTTCAAAATATGTAGCATAACACTGCATTACAAATGAAAATTTTAAAAATTAATCAAGTATTTCCAACAAGCCTTACAAAAATTGAATAAATGAATTTAATTTCTATAAAAACATAATTTCCCAAAAGCAATAAAATAAGAGAATATGACTAAATATATCCATAAGGAAGAAAAGAATATGGGAGATAAAGTTGGCTCATTGAAAAACGAAACCACATTTTCAACTTTATTAATAATCAAGGAATATTATTATGTATCATCACTTTTAATTTTTTTCATATGTCCTAGAAGATAATTAAAAGCTGATAATATATTGAGAAACAGGCAGTTTTAAATTCTGCCTGGGAAAATAAATAATTGGCGTGAACTTTTCTGGAGAATAATTCTTTAATGTGTCATATGAATCTTTACTAGTATTCAGCATTTTTAGGAAAGTAAGAAATTAATCTAAATTAACATCACAAGAGCAATTGATTCCAGTGCCTTATAATAAAGAAAAATAGAAATTACCTGAATGTTGATATTAAGGGAATTATTTAAATAAATAATATTAAATTAGTAATTGAGTTGTCAAAGAATATTTAATGGAGTAAGGTAATACATGCAGTGAAGACTAAATGAATAAAAGGTGGAAAAACAGACACAATTTAAAAATGTGACGTAGATGACTCAGTGTATTCATCCATCCTCAGCTGGAAATGCATGAGCATCACCCTGGAGACCTGTTACAGGCAGATACTGGGTCCCACCAGAGCTTATGATTCAGAGTTCATGCTTTGGAGAAAGTCTGTGCATCTGCATGGAAGCCACAAACAAATTTCTTCACTACAATGAAATCTACTATAGACGTAAAAATTGGAATTAAAACAAAACACTTATAATAAGGGATAGGTAAATAGACTGGGGTATAATCATAAAATATTACTCAGCTGTTAAGAAAATGAATGAAATCTATATATTAATAAAAAGAGATCTTGAAAATTCTCTATGGAATGAAAACTAATATTCAGAAGGTTGCATATCATGTACTATAATATTATGCAACATAAAATGTAAAATATTATATTTCATTCGCAGATCCATATGTACAAATGTAAAATATAATTACTGTAATATACAGATAAAATTTATATAACACATTATTGTAACCACTGTGGGGAGAGAGAGAGAGAGAGACAGACGGACACACACAGAGACAGTCAACACCCTGAATCCCTTTCTGTATCAGTCATTGATACACACAGGTCAGCACTTTCCAACCACCATAAATGAATCTGACTGGCGTTTGATGTGTGTAGCTCCAGTTAACTCATTTCCATGACATATGGTAATTAAATATACACACATGTAATTAAATATATGCATACATGCACCACAATTTCTTTTTTCTCTTCTTGATGTCTTGATGTTTAGTATTCATTTGAAATGCTTTCAATACTTTCTCCAGTTTTTAATTATCTGAATTGTGGTGCTATGAATATGATTTTTATGAACAGTAAGGGCACATTTCAGTTGGAAATAAGCATTGGAATGAAATTGCTGGATCATATACTTTACTTAGGTTACAGTTCCACTTAACACTCCCAGCAGGAGCATATCAGAATTGCAATAGCTCCACATTTTAGCTAACACTGAAATTACTAATCTTTGTTTTTGTTAGAGCTTTGTGGTTATATTTGGTAGTTGGGTTCATTCTGACAAACTCACACACACATGGAAATTGAGTTCAGTTCATGATCCCCCTCTTATCCTCCCTCTTTTCCTTCCCATCCTCTTTCATCTCTCCCATATTTCTACCTCTACTCCACAAAATTTCCTTTTGCTCATCTATCTATTTTTATTTGATTGGTTCTTTCTATCTATGTATAAAGATGAAATTCCCTATGGTATATTTATGTATGCACATAACATGATGTTTTTAAGAATTGATTCTGCATTGCCTTCCTTTATCCATCCCTGCACTCTGCCTCTCAATCTCCTTCTTCTACATTACTTATCTTTCCTTTATCTTCATGTTACCTAATCCTTCCCTGCCTCTTTCCTTTATTTTATCCTCATTTCTGCATATGAGATAAATATTCAACCTTTGAGTTTCTGAGTTTGACTTGTTTCAGTTAACATGATATTCTCCATTTACATCCATTTAGCAACACATGCCATTATTTCATTCTTTGTTACAGTGAGTAGAATTTCATATATATTGTACAATGGATTTCTACTCAGCTATAAAAAAGATTTCTTATTCCACAATTCCTTAATCCATTTATTTCTTGACAGACAACTGGGTTGATTCCATAATTTAACTATTGTGAATTGTGCTGCTATGAACATTGATATGGCTGAGGCTGTGTCACAGTAGTACACTGATTTTAGATCTTTTGGGGGAAAGATCCAGGATTGGGGGAGCTGGGTTATATGGTGGTTCCATCCCTACCTTTTGCGGAATCTCCATACTGTATTCTAGAGTGGTTGTACCAGTCTGTGATCCTAACAAAACATGTACAAGTGTCAATTTATCCCCACAACCTCCCGGGGATTTACTATTATTTGCATTCTTAGTCATTGCCATTCCGACTGTAGTAAGATAAAATCTTAGTGTGATTTTGATTTGTATTTCCCTGATTGCAAAAGATGTTGAACATTTTTTTTCATATATTTCTTGGCCATTTCTTCTTCTGAGAAGTTTCTGTTTAGTTCTTTTACCCATTTATTGATTGGGTTAATTGTTTTTCTGGTGCTAAGTTTTTTGAGTTCTTTGCATATTCTGGAAATTAATCCCCTATCAGAGGAGTAGCTGGTCAAGATTTTCTTCCATTCAGTGGACTTTCTCTTCATGCTCTTGTTTCCTTTGCTGTGTAGAACAAAAAGTTGGTTCTTTGAAAAAATAAACAAAATTGATAAACCCTTAGCCATGCTAACGAAAAGAAGGAGAGAGAAACTCCAAATTACTAAAATTCGTGATGGGAATGGAAATATTACAACAGACACAATTGAAATACAAAACATAATAAGAAGCTACTTTGAAAAT